>JANBPO010006061.1:190607-224081 GCA_024336825.1 Amorphophallus titanum
CTGAAGGCAGACCCCAGATGCGCGCCCAGATCGGCGATGCCGAAGTCGGTGTCGACCACCAGCAGGTGGACCGCCCACTGGTGATGGCGACGGGCGACCATCGCGACCTTCTGGCTGAGGCGGAAGACCGCACCCTCGACGAAGTCGGCGTTCTCAGGGTCGACGTCGAAGTGAACCGCGATCTTCGCCGACTCCTCGGCCTTGCCCTCCCAGAAGCCCGTGCCCGTGTGCACCTCGATCCAAGCCATGTCGGCCTCGAGCGAGACCAGGTCCTGGTGGAACGTGTGCAGGTGCATCTCCAGGGACTCGATACCGTTGTGCCACTGCGCCAGCCCGAGCGGGGCTCCGGTCTGCTGGTGGTTGCGGCCGATGGTGACCTGAGCGTACATGGGGTTCTCCTCTGGTGTGGTCGTCCTGTGTGGTGCGACGTGACAAGACTCTCAGGATGATGTTGTACAGCGCACAATCCATGTCCTCCAAAGGTTAGTTCCTACAAAACAATAAAATAGAGATATGCACTCAATGAGTATCCTTCAACAATGGGATATATAAAAGACACATACACACAAGATTTGTCATCATTAAAACACAACAACCAAAATCAACTAGGGGATCCAACACTATGGACCCCAACATTATGGCTACTTAGGCCCATAGAAAAATCACCAATTTTAATGCTAATCTAGAGTTCAAACAAACCAATTTTATACAACTCAATAACACCTTAAATCTAGGAGTCATGGTCCAGTTTGGACCTTTAATTCCCTTTATGAACTTAATTAGAATCAAGCTACTCACCCAAGGGCCATGGGACTTGTGAATCAGTGGGTCCCCCTCTCCCCATCTCTCTCTCGCTTGGTGATCCGGCAGAGGAGGGGGGCAACTGATCTAGCGTGAAGGGGAATCCCCGCCGGATCAACCCCCAACGACTCACCTTCAGCTCCTCCCCTCTCTTGCACCAGTTCATCTTTCCCTTTTTCACTTTCTCACGGTGGTTCACCTCCCTTTCCCTCTCTGTCCTCGTCACTCCCACAGATTCACCCCCTAGCCCTTTCTCTCTCACGCCGATTCACTTTGCACCCCCCCTTTTTTTCTCTCTCTCTCCCATGTGTGCCGATATAGCCACCCACTTCCTGAGTCAACCCAATGAGTCCCCTAGGTTGACCTCTGGAGTTCTAGTCGACCCATTAGCCCCTCAGTCGAATGACCACTATTTTAGTAGCCGGCCACTCATCCAATCCCCTATCCAATTGGCACCTCCTCCCATTTATCTTTCACCATCTTGCTCTGTTCAGACCATGGTCATCCCATAATGAAATAAATATAATAATAACAATAATAAAACCTACTCAGGCCATATGCATGCATGCATAAGCATATACAGATATGCATGGATATATATACATATTTATCTTAATGTGTGCTTATGTGTAATGATTTCTTCGGTATATAAAATGGTGATTTGTAGAAGGCCAGATCAAGTCTGATTGTAAGCTATCACTAAGCATGCGGTGATCTTCGGATCTAAGTTCTCTGCCTCATACCAGGAGTCAATTCGCCTAAATAAATATTGTCTCATTGTTTGCTTGATTGCATGATAAAGTTTGATTTTATTCAATAAATGTCTTCCAACTTATATACTCTTTCAAATTGTTTGGCTCCCTGGTCCCTCTATTTTGGTGATTAATTAAGGGTTATCGCTCCTTTGGAGGTACATAAGTAACGTCGTAGCATTTACGGTAGAACATGTTCTATTAACATTGATGGCTGCTTTAATCCTTACTCTGGAATGTCAGGTGGTGGGGGCTGTATCAGAGATAGCTGTGGTGGAGTTGTATTGGGTTTCTCTTTCTTTTATGGGCTTGGTGATACAGTTCAGGCTGAGGGGCGTGCTTTGGTAGATGCTATGAGATTGGCTCATTCTCTCTCTATCTCAATTTCTGTGATTTATACTGACTCTCTTTTAATTGTGAATACAATTGCTAAAAAGAAAGACCCCCCTTGGGTCCTTCACCCTTGGTGGGATGAGATACTCAGTTTTTTGTCTTCATTGGGGTGCTCCATTATACATGTATATAGAGAAGCAAACCAAGTTGCTGACGCTCTTGCCGGGCACGCCACTCTTCAAAGTCAAAACAAGGTCTTTCATACATTGCAAGAATTCCCCATTCGCGCGAAGGCCTATGCATTAGCGGATGCGGCAGCGTTTCCTAACTTCCGAAGAAGTTTTGTGTAGTTTCTACATTTTGATTTCTCCTGGACATTAATGTTACTAAAGGATGTATAGCCCTTTTTTGCCCTTTTCATCTTAGGCCTTTGCCACTTATTGTAAGGCTTTGGCCCTCTTCTTGTACATGATGATCTTACATAAATAAAAGCAGCACCTACTGTTCTTTAGGTGGAGTGGGAACACTCCCTTCCTCTGGAATGGGGTGCACTCTCCCTTTAAACATTAGGTGACTTGAATTTTATAAAAAAAAAAAGTATTGCTTCCTAGCTCTATCGAACAGTGAGAGAGTGCTCGGTCCCAAATTCTAATCGAATTGAGTGCCACCGCGGAGTGAGTTGTGAGAGAGACCCTTCAACCCATGCCCTCGGCGTGCTACCCGTCCATTGAATCGGGCATCCCAAGTTCTTAGGGGTTCAGCCTCAAGCTAACCAATCCCTGGAACAACAAGGTCCCATCCTGGACCCTCTCCACCATCGCTGAGTTGCCTACGGGTACTAGCGTGCGCTACACGAGTGAGCTCGCCTGAGTGATTTCACCGTCAAAGTTGCTTACTCGCGAGTCATAGGTCCAAGGAGCATTGGCCTAGTGGTTTCCATCCCTAGGTCATGTCACATCAGTTGAGGCTCTACCTTGTGTGTGTGCTACGTTATAGCGTGTTGAGCTTCGTACTTGTGTGTGTGGTTTACTGTCATCGTGCAGCGTGTGGTGTATTGGGGTTCGTCCCCGTGTACTACCTTGTGTAGTGTGTTAGTGGAGCCTCACTGAAGTGGTGAGGGGTGGACGTAGGGTACCTGTCGTGGTCTTACATTATTGTTGATTGTTCCCTATGTTCCTCGTATTGATCACTATCTTCATGATTTGTCACTCTGGGCACTCTTGATTATCATCTCTCACATCTTTCCATGTTATTCATGCTAATCTGATTGTCCCTGTCGCTCTAGACATCACTCTGATCATTCAGGAGTTAATCTTTCTAAAGTCATTCTTGCTGATTTCTGTTTGGGCATTCCATGTATCATTCAACTCCAATTCTTGTGATTAGCCAAGTTTGTCATCCTCATGATTTATAACAACAAGCAATGACAAACACTTGAATGAATGTTTTGCTTCAATAACTAAAAATACTTTGCTTTGACGCTATACATGCTTTGTCTTGCTATGCTATGCTATGCATTTCACGCTATGTTTTTCACACTATGTTATATTATCCACACTGTGCTTTTCATGCTAAGCTTTGATTACTCTGACTCATGCTATATCACGCCTTCTCATGCTATGTTTTCTATGCAATATATCTCAGCTAATGAATCTTTTAGCATAGGAAGAAGCTTTATTTGGTCCCACCATCCGGGCAACAACACCCAGGTCCCACGGTGACTGCATTGCATTTCTTGGTTCCTAACATGCTTATTGCTGCACCATCTCCCTTGTATGCATTATTACTATACGATATTTATGCTATTAGATTATATCAATGACCTTGTGGCTTTGATAAATGTAGAATTTAAGTTCTCCTTCATAAAAAATAATGATAATTTTAGTGGAATCTTAGTCACACGGATAGGCCGTTGAGCCATCCAAAATTGGGGACGATGGTTCCTTTTTATGAATTGATGAGCGGATAAACGGGCTTCGGCTTAGTATCAGCTCACAAATCGGTGTCTTGACTCAGTCTGGATAGCTTAACAATATTATCCTTGATTATTTTCTATTTTAATTTATTTTAATTTTTCCTTTAAACCCAGCATACATTCATGTAGGACTTTGCTTCAACATTGGAAAATCATTCTGATAACCTGATTTTTGAGAGTCAAAATGATCTTAATGTTCAAGATGAGATACTCATTGCCGAATTGAATCCTCAGTTCGTCTTGTCGCTGTTTTGGGTTGTTTTCTCGAGAGTTCTCTGTTTGGATTTCTATCCTCTCATTATCATTCCTTTTTTCCTTAGATCCGCTTCGGCTGTAGCACGTCCACATTGGCTGGTAACCGCTCTCCGATAGCGAAACCTACGGGTTTGTGACCCGGGGTACTTCCCCCACGCTGGAAGTTGATCATTCCTTAAATCTCCTTCGTGCCCATCTTGTAGATCCAGGTGCAGCCATCAATATACTGCCGTACAAAATATATATCAGAAATATTGTTTCAATGTGCACCTCGATAAAGTTGGGGATATGGGGATCGCCGGCTTTAATCAGAAATGTGAAACCCCACTTGGCGTGACAGAATTTATTCTTACCATGGTGGATTTCACTACAAGAGTCCAGTTCAATGTCATTAACTCCAACACCACATACAAGGTGCTGCTTGGCCGCCCTTGGTTGCATGAGAACTTGGTGGTACCATCTACATTGCACCAGTGTATCAAGTACAACCATGTTGGAAAGGAGGAGAGGATATTTATTGACCTCCACCCATTCAAAGTTTTCGAATGTCATATGTTGGATGCACCCTTCCATATGGAGCAGTAGCAGAAGACCCCCAAGGCGAAGACTTCCTCCAAGACAACAAAATCAAATTCTGGTGATGACTAGTTTCTGCCGCCACCACCAGGCTATATTAACCCTTGGGCAGTGTCCCACATTACCTGCACAGGAGATGTAGGTAGAATTGCACCTCCCACCATACATCCCGGGACGGATGAACTTGAGGTTGACAAGTATGGACATATTAAGGTCCCAGAAGGCCTCACCAAGTTGATAGTTAGCCTCGACCACTATACGGTCATGCCCGTCAAGATGCTGCATATAACCCAGCCTGAAGGCCCCACTAGTCTGCTTTACACAGCTGAAGAGCATGCGACGTTGATTGTTGCCTCCTGGAAGATCCAGAGAATCCCATAGTCCCCATCCAAGGACTGACCTTCATCTCTAACACGATGGCAAAGCTATTCATGGGATTCTTGCTCCTTTCCATCAGTTTTATTATAATAATTATTCTCACATCTTTTCTCGCGTAAGATTGATGCCATTTGTACAACCGTGCGAAAATTGAGGACGTAATCATATTTTCAAACCCACCGGTCTTTTGTTATATTCACCCCCCTTCATTTATTCTCACTCCCTTCCATAGGGTATAATAAGGGTGACTCGAGTGGCCGTGAGAGGGTTTATGACGCAGTGAGATTTTGAGTCACTCTATTCACCATAAATTATTCGACAAAAAATATTTTTTAAATGTGTCAAATCTGTGCTATTTTTACCCCCTCCTCTATTCTTGCTTCTTTCCATCAGTTTTATTATAATAATTATTCTCACGCCTTTTCTCGCGTAAGATTGAGGCCATTTGTACAACCGTGCGAAAATTGAGGACACATTCATATTTAGGGTCACCCAATCTATCATAACTTCTTTGAAGTATCAAGGATCGGCTCCGGTCGGAGACGATGGCGAGCCGGGGAGCGTGCGCACCCGGCGGACACGCTGCGTCGGGGAGGCTGGATGTAGTACCTGCTAGTACATGCACTACGCTCCACGCAGGGAGGGGGCTCACGGGGTGGGGGCGACCAATTACAAACTACTACCCTCGCGCAGGAGGGGGGATCGCGGGGAGGGGGAAGCGAGCTAACAACCGTGCACCGAGCTGTAGCGGCCACTCAAGATGCAGCCACCTCCTGGACGAAGACCGAAGGATGCTAACAGATGCCTGAAAGCCTGGTGTCGATCTGATGGCGCTGGGTGGGAGTGGTGGTCGTAGCAGCAGGCCGGTGCGATTCTCGTCGGCTGGACTGGTCAGCGCAGAAGTGGTGCGATGGCTGGTACGGGCGCTGCCGAACTCCAAATGCGACAGGACCAGGCCGGGGACGTCACTGACTGGGAGGTCTGTGAGGCCTCATAAGGGGGCAGCCGACAGATCAACTTGCTGGGCGTGGTCGTAGGGATGGCCGGCGTCGGGTTTCTGGGTGAATAGCAGGATAGGATGTCAAAGATCGGGGCAGAACTCCTGGTGCCGATGTCAGAACGCAACGAAACCACTTGCGTTGGTTTCTTTACATCGGGGGATGCAACTTTGGTGAAGACATGGTGAACTTAAACTGACAGGAAGAAGGGGTGTCGGTCCTGACTTCACAGTAGTCTTTCCTGGGCGAACAGGGGCTCTGGGTCTGGAGCGCTTGTGGGAGTTTGGATGCCACAAACAGAGACGATGTTGAATGGAGGCGGTACCACCTCTGGTGCGTTGGTGCTTCGGAGGAGCAGAACTCTTGTGAAGAGAGATCAGGCTGAATCATGCTGGGGTGGGCTGTGGAGCTGCTGCCATTTGGGACTCAGGTTTGGACCTGAGCTTGGCGTAGTTTCACAAGAATGGGAGATGCGTGCAGTGCCGCGGTCGGATCACCGCGGGATCACTTCTGGAACAAAGCTAACTTGTCGACGTATGACTTCCCGGAAGGAAGCTTTGGCTGGTTTGCACCGTGGAGGCCGGGGCAGCCTCTGCGAACTTGACTTCTGCTGCAGGCAGGTTGCGGGGACAGCAGTGTGGCCTCCTCGGACCACGAGAGGGCATAGAGAAGACGGGGCGTCGCCGGGGTCCCGTGGATGCTTGGAGCTGTGGAGGGCAGGCTTGAGTTGCAGTATGAGAGGGGTCTGGGGCGTGGGGTGCTGGTGGCTAGGGTTAGGGTTGGTGGGGGTGCGCTAGCTTGAGCTAACAATATCCCCTTCAGATATTTCCTTCCCAAAGCCCCTAAGACTGTTAGTGATCAACGAGAGCCTGGCATACATCTCTGTGATGTTCTCCTCTGCCTTCATCTTGAACAATTCATACTCAGAGGTCAGGAGATTTACCTTCGTAGCCTTCACTTGAGAGGTACCTTCGTAGATCAAGGCCAGTTCATCCCACATCTTCTTCGCCATCTTGCAGGTAGAGATCCAGGCATACTCCTCAGGGTGAACTGCACATTGAATAATGTTTAGCGCGGTCCAGTTAAGAGCTGAAAGTTTTACCCATTCTTCGGACCACGCATCCTCACTTGGTGGTAGCTCGTAAGGTCCTGTGGTGATTACTCTCCACAGTCTATGGCTCTGTGCTCGTATGAAGACCTCCATCCTGTTCTTCTAGAAGAAATAGTTAGTCCCATCGAAGAATGGAGGACGACTGATAGATTGTCCTTCAGCCATGAAGCTGTGAGGACCGTTCATTCTAGCATTTCCCTGAGTGTTAGACCACATTTTTGTGGAACCTGGCTCTGATACCAATTGACAGACTATGCGGAAGGTGAGCTAGAAGGGGAGGGGTTGAATAGATCACCCCAACTTCGATCTAACTAGAACAAATCGAGACGCCACAGGTAATCTGACCCAACACTCGAGCATAGAAGTAATATCATAGACAAGTTTGATCGAGCATTAGCCATGCAAGCAATCGAACAACAGATGAAAAAGGCAAACCATAAGGGACAGATAGTTTTTAGGTGGTTCGATTGCTACACGCAATCTACGTCCACCCCTTACTGCTCAGAGTAAGGCTTCCTTGTCAAGAACAACAAGATCACAGCAGACTCAGTCTGCTAACAAATGCTGACAGACAGCTTACCCTTGAGGAACAACCTCCTCAAACTTCTGCATAGCAGAAGTGGAACACAAACCGGAGGAACTACCTCCCTTCCTTTACACAGGGCAAAGGATAACCCAGTAACCTGCTCCCAACAGATTATAGACCTGAGGAGCAATCCTCTCTTCCTCCAACACACTGGAGGGTACCCAGAGATCTTCTCCCTTCCTCTGAACACTCATAGAGGGTAACAAGACTTTGTGAAAGATAAAATTCAAAGACAAAGAAACTAAAAAATAGTCAATCAAATTCTTAAGACATAAACAATGTAGCTTCTCAAGAAGTAGAGACCACAATGGATCAAAACTCTTCAAACTGGCTCTCTCTTCTCTTTTCGAACTCCTCTCTCTCTTTCTCAGATGGAAAGTTCTTCTACCACCTCAATCACGAAATCAATCTCTCGCTGCGGCGGCAACCCTGGCAACTCCTCGGGAAAAACATCAGAAAACTCGCACACGACAGGAATGTCCTCCAGATCCGGACACTGTCGCTCGACCAAAACCACGGAAGCAAGAAAACCTTGACAACCCGCATCAAGCATACGACGAGCCCTAATAGCCAAAATAAGTAAGCGGGAAGAGGAAGAGCGGATACCTCGATAACAGAAGGTGGGTCCACGAAGTTGTCAAAAGTAGACCTTCTTTGAGCCGCAATCCACCAAAGCATGATGTGCCTCGAGCCAGTCCATGCCTAAGATAACATCAAAGTCCTGAAGTGGTAACGCGTAGAGCCTGGCCGGCAAGTTCCGCCCTTCCACCCACGCGGGCACCTGCTCGAAGTAATACGGAACGTGCACGAAATCACCAGTAGGTAACTCCACCGTCATGTCACAGGACACCTCGATCACCGGGTCTTCCACGCTCTGAGCAAAATCCTCCGAAATGAACGAATGAGAAGCACCCGAATCAAACAAAACGTGAGCTGCACAACCCAAAATTAAAAGAGTACCTTCCACCAGCTGCAATGCCTCAACCTCTGCCCTGGTCACGTGGGTCACTCTGCATCGGGATCTCTGCCTCCCTACAGTAGCTGAGCGGGACAACTGAGGGAACTAGTCCTATCGCTGGTACTACTGCGGCTGAAACTACTGCTGCGAAATTTCGGATAGCTGACTCGGCCTCTGCGGGCAGTCACGTGCCATGTGCCCTGGCTGGTCACACCTAAAGCAAATCACGGGCGCTGAACACGGTCTGCCTGGATGAAAGCCGCCACACCTAGGACACTCGTCCCGAGCACCACTTACTAAACTCTGGCGCTGCAAAGCCATCGGCTGCTGAACACTGCCAGACGACTCCTGCTGCACCTGCCCCTTCCGACTTCGGTGCTTCCCACCAAAGCCCGCATCCCTGAACAGCTTCCTGAGCCTCGAGTTAAAGGACGATGACTCAGGCACGGGAGCAACCAACTGCGTCGCCACGGGACCACCTGCTGAAAGCTGGACAGTACTCTGCTGCTGAACCACTAACGGCTGACCAAAACCTACCTGAACCTGACCAGCACTGCCCTGCCCTCGGATCCGCTGCAAATCTCTCTCCAACGATGACGCTGCCTTGCACGCTACATCCAAAGTGGTCAACCCTGACGCAAGAAGATGGTGCCTCAGCTCGACCCTCAACCCATTGACGAACTGATCGGTCTTCACTTCCTCATCTGCAACTTATCTTCCCCAGCTCGGACTTGCACTCTGCTTTCTGCAGCTTCAAAGCCACCAGCCTGTCAGTTGAAACACGCGCCAAAAAATCCCAGTGGTGCACAAATTTTAGTAGCAACAAGATGCGTTGGGCCCACGTTTCCAAGGGACAGTCCATCGCCTACAGGCCAACAGTGAAATGGTTGGCTATCTCTTTCAGCTACAGATAAGTCAACACAGGCTGAGATTCCACCAAATGGTGCGTCGAGAACCGACATGCCGAGAACTTGCTCCGCGCCGAGACCCTTCCCGTCGAGAACCTGCTCCACGCCGAGACCCTATTGCGCAGAGACCCTTCCGTGCCGATAACCTATACAAACTATGAATGATGAATAGAAAAGAAATGGTTTGAAAAATATGGAAAATAAAAGTCATTAGATTAAAGCCGTCAAGCTGGGAATCGAAGAAAGCCAGCGCTGTGAAGCTGAAGCTCAAATAAGACTAGCAAATATTGTCAGGCACTAAGTGATGCACCTGCAGACACCGTGCCGCTTATTCTGTGCTTACGCCGTCCGCAAGTGGGGGGCATTTGTTGACAGATAAAATGTGGACAAGAGAAAGATGATGCCGAAGAGGAGATCAAGCCAGAAATGAAGATTCCAGGCGCTCTTACGAAGTCAAAACTGAGGAAGAGTCATCGCTACCAACGCCATATCCAGCTAAAGCCCCTTTATGGCCAGGCTACTGTCCGACATTGCCGTCACCCTGACGACATTGTTGATTAAACCACTATCCAGTCAACCGACTGATGAGACCCACCTTCTGAAGATTCTGACAGGCGTGAGAAGCCGGATAAAAGTCAAAGCGTGTGCGGCAGTCGACACATGCAATGAGGCAATGAGATTATTTAAGGTAAATGAGCCTAAAAAGCCATAAATGGGCCAAATGGGCGTGGCACCGAGATCAACTGGAGAAAGCCCAATACCACCATGGTGTGCGCGCCGGGAGGCCTCTCCACTCTTTGAGGCGCGCTGGGAGCTCCAGGAGCGCGCCGATAATCTCCCTCTGAGAAGAGAAGGGGGATGGGGATATAAAACCCCCTCCCCTCCGTTCACAGACATAAGAGAATAGAGACAGAGAAGAGAGAACAGAGCAGACGGCTCACAGATAGACCACTCACAGATAGAGAGGTTTCGCAGAGAAAGAGACCAGAGAAAGAAAAGACAGAGAGAGATAGCAGAAGAGAAGATCGAAGAGGTGGGCTCTGGGGAGGGAGTGGAGTCAATGCTCCGCCCTCCCCCCATCCAACACATTCTACACAGCCGAGGGTGAGACTTCATTGGATCTATGGAGTCTCAGTCAGCTCAGTGGCTTGCCCATTGATGGGGAGCCCTATGAAGAAGTCTACCTCCCCGACATGATTAAAGATGAGACCAATGGGGACGGCTATTATTCCCTTGGATATTCATACTGGTACTTGATGAAGGCGTACCGAAAATTGTACCAGTTGGCACATGGCGGGAAGCAGCCCCGCCGTGGAGACCGAAAGAGGGTGCGGATGGCCCTATGGTTGCAGTACTTCAATGACGGGTTGAAACAGTACGAAGACTTTCCCTGTGTCAGCACCGTCGTAGGTCATAAGAAGCGGGCCAAGCCCAAGACTGACATGAAAATCCCGTCCAAGGGGCACTAGAGCGGTCCCAACCCAATGGCAGTTGATCCACTAACACACTGTGCGGCCTATTTGACATATTGGCTGTGCTCGTTTGCCATGCCATATGGGGATGAAACAGTCATTCGACTGGACGCCATCTACTTGGCATGTTAGATGGCATGGGGAATCAAGCTGTCCTTGTGCCCAGCTATTCTCTGGTTGATATACAAGGCACTGGGAGACATCAGCGCTCACCAGTTCCCGAGACAGGCCCGCTACATGTGCCCATTGCACTTCTTCAACGCGTGGGTTTTCTCCCTGTTTCCAGAATTCGCCCCGCGTGCTATTCAAGACTAGGGGCTGATGCTGCGGATGCTAGAATTCGCAAGTGCTGAGCCAAGCTCCACCTCCTAGTGGCTATATGATTTTTGGGGCACGTTGACGATGGTCCCCCAAGACGCTGCCGGCACCATTCATTTTCGGACATTGGCCGCGCACTCGAGCCCCTTGGTGAACAATAGAAGGGAATGCAAAGATAATCAAGTGGAGAAGTACGTTCACCCGATCAGCCAGGAGAACGTGGTTCGCCTGCTGCTTGAGCTTGAGCTCAGGGACTGGGCATTATCCATTCTCCCCAGCATGCTGGCGTTCCGAAAGGGGGAGACATTGGTGCTCGAGCCATACTACCCCTTCCGCTTCGGCTGAAATTTTTGATATGACCAGCATATCCCTATGCCCAGTGCCCAGTTCAGCCTGGCGACGCAGAATCTCCGAGGGGGCCTGACCACTAAGACTGCTAGAGTCTAGTAGGATTTCTTTCACGGGGTGGACAGTGCTACTTTTCGAGTGCCAGCTCCTGGCCGCGTTCCCCGAGTGACTCCAGAATACATGAAGTGGTGGAACGCCAGGACAGCTTTCTATTAGTCGTACAAGACTGACTGCTGGGACGAGGCGGAGAGGAAATTTTTGAATCGACAGCCCATGACCGTCTTCGACATCGACCCGGAGCACCTCCTCCGATTATAGCTTGGCAAGAGCAAGGGCATGGCCGATTACATGATCGCCCGCAAGGAGGCTAGAGAGGCTAAGCCGACGTCGAAAGTTAAATTACCCCCAGTGGCGAAGGATAATTTCCAGAAGACCCTGTGGGACCTCTGCCGTATCAGGAGTGACCGACTGGAGCTGATCAACTATCCATTATCGACGGAGGAAGAGGGCACATCTGTGAAAAGTTGGCGTCCAGAGCGGGATCCCATCTGCCCGCATCACACCTTCATGAGGCGGGAGGAATAGAGGCCAGAGAACTATAAGGACACCACTTGGCTATTTGTCCTTCTCCGAGTGCATGGGCTACAGATTGAGGATCAATCGACAGCCATCCTGGGCAAGCGCCTGCACATTGCCTATTACTATGCCAAAGGATGGGGAATGCACCACTTTAACTTATTCTGCCACTTGTCTGCCAAGAAGCATGCGGATTTGGCCGCCCTCGCCGACCGCTTCCTGAAGATCGGGGACATGTGCTGGCTGGTGCGGGAGGCTACTGGCTGGGACAAAGAGCCATCGCTGGGCTATTGGCCGATAACTCTTTGGCTTTACACTGGCCCCCACAGTACTTGATGCTCTCTTCCTTGCTTGCATTCTTCATCGCTGTCCTTCTCAAGATATTAGATGCTAATCAGCCCTTTTGCTCTTCTTGTCTTCTTCTTTTTCACAGACCACCCAAACAGCACTCAGATGGAGACATATCGTAACCTTCTCCGGTAGGCAGAGAAGCCAGATTACTTTGAGGTGGCGCCTCCGGCTCCAACTACAACTCCCCTGTCCCCGCTTGCAAAGAGGTCCAGAGCGAAATCACCTACGAAGAAGGCCTTAGATGAGGCCAAGGCTGCCAAACAATGGGAGGCTAAGCGATGGAAGATAGAGGCTGTCCAGGCCGTGAAGACCATTCCCCAGACACCTTCGGTCCCAACGCTCGAGGAATTTGAAGGTGCCCAGGTTGAGCCGAGTCAGCCCGTAGGTGAGGTTCCTCCATCATGGTCGTCTTCCTGAATTCGCCTCCACTTCAATGTAAAGACTTCGTACCTGAGCATCTTTTTTTTCTTCTCTCTCCCTTTTTTTAGCCACCGTGGAGGAGCCAGCCTATGTGCCGATCCTAGAAGCAGATGAGCCTACGTTTGAGGCGGAGGTAGCTTCCACCCCAACTCCCCTGCCAAAGGTCATCGAGGAATCTCAAGCGGAGTCACCCGTAGCGAAAGCACTGGCGGCTGCCAAAATAGCTGGGCGACACGAGGTGGAGCGAAGGAGGATGGAGGCCATTTTGACCGCTTTAGCTCCCCCTCTGCCTTCAATCCCCTCTTTCGCAGAGTTTGCTACGACCCATACTGAAATGGGTCACTCCATAGGTGAGGTTCTCGGGGCACCGATATTCTTCAGGATTTATCCACCTCCCAGGGTAGGGCCTCTATGCATGCATAACACACGCGTTTCTCCCTTTCAGCCGGTGTGGAGGAGTCAGCTCCTGTGCCATCCCCTGCTGCGGGTGAGACTATAGTTTTCGAGGCTGCCGCTCTTACCGAGGAGACCAGCCACGAGCGACCTCCTGCCGTAGAAGTCAGAGGGGGTAATCATCTCTGCCATCCTAAATACCTTCCTTGATCCTTCGGGGACTCGCTGGCTCTAACTCGATCTGAATCTCATTCTATTTGGCAGGCCCTGACGCAGCGGTCACTGAGCCGAAGGTGTTCCTCAGAGTTTGCCCAGAGAATTGCATCTATGTGAGGAGGAGGCTAAGGTCTAGGACCTCCCCATCACTGAGCCCACGCGAGGATGCGTCGACTGTCGACCCCACGAGGGAAGCTCCCATGCAGGTGAGGGAAGTGCCTACTCCGACCGCATCCTCGTCGGGCTAGAAGGTGGATTATGATTATTCCTTTGACGAGGTGGCTTTGGGGGAAGGCGTGCTCGAGGAGTCCGAACCTCCTGAGCCGCCCCATGTAAGTGTGAGTCCATTCGTGTAGGGCTTCCCCCTGTGATCATCCACTGATCTTGCTTCTGTTGCTTGTCGACTTTTAGGAGCTACCCCCATTGAAGGTTGCAGAGGTCGCCACCCCAGGCCTATCGGTCGGTGGACCGGAAGGAGTCCACGCGTGATGTGAAACGAGGTGGAGGGGTCTTCAAAAACTTCATATGGTCGCGCTATATCAACCCAGCCTTTATATGCACGGACTTCAGGTTTTCAACCAAGGGCATATGCACGGACTTTGGGTTTTCAACCAAGGGCATATGCATGGACTTTTGAACATGCACGGACTTAAGGAAACTTGCACGGACTCGAACATGCACGGACTTTGTGTTCTACATAGAAACGTGCATGGACTTGGTGTTCTACGTAGAAACGTGTACAGACTTGGTTGGAAAAAGGTGCTCGGACTTCAGGGATGCATGAGAGACATATGCATGGACTTTATGTGTACTAGCTCAATACATCTAGCAGCATTTTTTCTAAGTCCAAAACCTAAACCTGCACGGACTTAAGAAGCAGACGAACAACATGCATGGACTCACGTTGTGCAAATGCTGGACAACCAAGTAAGCAAAACAGCCATATGATATGCACAACTTCCAAGGTGCATTCTTGTGAGAATTGATAATGTTTGACTTATGGTGTATGACATCATCAAAACTATGGGGATGCAACACACCCTTCTCTTCTTTGTCGACCGCGGATGCACTGCCAGCCACCCACTACACACCACCAGCCATGCCAGCCACCTTCAGCTTTCCCTCTCTTCCTCCTCACTCACCCCTATACATTCTCTCTCTACGTCTCTCTCTAACCTCCCGTCTTCTCTCCCACGCCTTGGTACCAGCCGTGAACCCCCTCCTCTCACATGTAACCATACACATGCCTATGCGGAGCCCCCCTCGTCGGCTCTCCCTCTCTCTCCTTGTCTCTCCCACCACTACGCCAGCACTGGTCCCCCTTCATCCCTCCCGTCACAGACACCACCCACTCTCGCTCACACTATCTTCTCACCCCACTAGAGCTAGCTCTCTCCCACCACTTCTCTCCTTACACTGCACCCTCTCCACAACACACCACACAAAGATCTCCCTCTCACTTCCACACATTACACCGCCCCCCCTCTAGCTACAGTGCATTCCCATCGACCTCGCCCTCCACCCTCTCTCTTCACATCGGCCAGCTCTCTCCCTCTTTTCTAACCCCCTGCACACCTCACACATCGCCTCTCTCTAACCCATCACCGCTACCATTGCCCTCTCTCTTTCTCTCCCACGGATCTCTCCTCTCCCTCCCATCGCACATGCACAAACACCTCCCACCGACGGGACTCCACTCTCTCTCCAGCTCTCTCTCCCTGTATATGTTGGGGTCGGTGCTATGGATTCAGAGGGGGGTGAATGAATCGGCCTATTAAAAATTATATCTCTACTGAAATCTGAGAACAATTTCCCAATCTGGAAATACATACATCAAAATACTACCTCCACGCAGGGAGGGGCGCTAAGCCGGCCAGGCGGGGTGGGGGAGAAGACCACTAGTTTATCGAGAAGACCATTCGGCCGGTTCTGCTGGCTTCTGGAACAGCTGACCGACAGATGCTATTGACGCCACCACGGACGGTAACGAACTCGGATGATGCTGAAACCAATGCCAATCTTCCGGTGACAGGTCCAGGATGGCTCCAGAATTTTTGGCGAATATTCAGCTATCGTGGATGGTCGTGACTGGCACTGGAACTATGCTGCTCTGCTCAGACTAAGGCAGCTCAGAAGTCATAGCAGCAGGAAGTCGATGCCGTCCCGAGCACTCCCGAAGTCGAATTGGGGCGGGACCAAAACAATCATATCCGTGGCTGAGTCCCCTTCGATCTCCAACCAGGTAGGACACTAGAGGAGGTCGGGGCTGGGAGATATGTCTAGAAGAGTGGGAGGGGGTCTGGACGGATCCGGACTGACCTGATCTACTACCTTGGGGTAGAAAAATCAGAACGGGCTGCCCCGAGCTTCAATCGACGCCCCGCTTGTTTCGTTGGACAGATGACTGGTAGGGCTCCACTCTAGATAAGTGGTGCGCCAAGGAGAGCCATGGTGGGGTCGCTGTAGCTTCTATGAGCCATCTCTGGTTGCAGGCCAGATTAGTTCTGCACAGTCTGTGGAGGATGACTCCTAGGAAGGCGGCACTGTCGCAGTCACTCCTGTCGTTGAAATGGAGCAAGACCAAAGAGGGAGCGTCCGTTTACGAGTCTTCTTCAATATACAACTCAGGAGGCCTCCAGGAGAGGTCAGAGCAGAGAGATAGAGGGTGAACAGTGGCAGGGTATCAGTGCTGGTTCTGTGTGGACTGACCTGCACACCCGGGAGAGAAAATTTGGAACGAACAGCTCTGAGCTCCAAATGAGGCTCCGTCGACTGGGTTGGAAGGAGGACTGGTAGGAGAATGCCCCGGACAAGTGGCGCACTGAGAGGGGCAGAGATGTGGTCGTATCAGCTTCTGTAGCTGGGCTCTGGTCTTCTGACTGATGTCAGATGCGCGCTCTGACGAGAACGGACCTCCAGGATAGCCCTGAGCTCGGATAAAAGCGGGATCACCTCGGTGTCGAAGCTGACTTGAAGACCTTTCCGTTGATGTATGGTACACCTCCAGTGGATGCCGGAGGGTCCCGAGGCAGACTCAACAAATTGGGCTTCAGATGCTGCCTGCGAACTGTGCTTGCAGAAAGATGATAAGTGGAGTAGGGGCGGATGGCTCAAACTTAAAAATAGGAACACAGACCTCACTAATCACATTTGGTAGTTACTTCCTAATTTTTAAGAGAGAATTTTATTCTATTAAAATCTCTTCCAAAAATAAAACAACTCCACAGTTATTTTTTTTTTAAAGGACGTTCGCTCGTCGCGCGACTTTCCCTCCCCTTCTCACCTCGCCTTCTCACCTCGTCGCCTCGTCTCTCACCTCACTGTCGCTCCCTTTTCTCAACGCCGTCAGTAACATCACAGCCACCCAGCGGCCGCCGCTGCAACCTGTCGTCTGCCGGCCTGTTCACCCCACAGTCGTCCTCCACCACGCCGCAGTGGAGCCCGCCCTCACCGGCCGCCGCCGGTCATCCCGCGAGCCGCAGCCATTGCTGCCGTCCCACGCCGTTGGCACCCCTGCCCGGCCACCGGCCCACCGCAGCCAACGCGGCCGCACCCCACCGCGGTCGCCAACCACCTCCCGCCGCAGCACCTCCCGACCACCCCGCCAGTGACCTCCGCCACCGCCTCCGTCGGCTAGCCCAACTGCTCCGCGAACGGCCGCGAATGGCCCTGGTCGCTCCAGTCGCCGACCCCACCTTCGACGTTGTGTCGCCCACCTCCAGCGATTGCCGTCCCTGACGGCGACAACTACAGCACAACGCTGTGATGCCACTGACGGTGACAACTACAGCACAGCGCTCCAGTGGCGTCGCACCTGTTCCACCCATGGCACGCCCCCTGCCTCTCCCGTCCCCCCGAGTCCCCCTCTTCGATCGCCTCCTGGGAGTGCCCCGACTATGCCGCGCCCGGGCCCGGCCTCGACCTCGACGTGTCCACCGTCCCTCCGGCAGGTCCGGCGTCTGGCCTCATCGTGGCCATCTGGGCCATCGAGACGGACGGGGACGGAGCGGCAGAAGACGAGGAAGAGGCAAGAGCTCCTGAGCCGGGGGGGCCCGGGGCTGGGCGGCGAGGATGAGGACGACGAGATGAAGCGTAGTCTGACATGCTGGATCTACTGGATGAGAAGTTCAAGTGCTCTATCTGCATGCAGCTGCCGGAGAGGCCTGTGACGGTGAGTGGACTTGCAGCATTTCTTCCCCATTTTGATACCTTGATCATCTGAAGACGATCTTGCACATAGAATTGCTCTTGTACTTTTTCCCATAAATCAGGTTTTTCTCTTGCAAACAACAGGTGTTTCCTTCATCTGTTGCTTCATGCTGGTCGGTTACATGCTTCGCGGGGTGTTTTCATAAATCACAATTGATTATGTAGTATCCGCCAAACATGGGTTTGCCTGGGTGGCTGCCACCACATCGCGCACAACCTTTAAACTGGCTTTTTGCAGAAGTCTGTCGCTGCTGGAAAGATGGGGCTGACTGCTGGGTAGCACCAGACGAAGCCTACTGGTCAAAATGCTTCTTAAGTCTCTTCTTGTTCTTGAATCTTCTAAACTGGGACTTGCTAGAAGAAACAACACCACTTGCTGCAGGAGTGGTAGAAGGAAATCCTGGAATAGGAGGCAGATAACCTGAAGGAAGTTGAACTGTCGACTGAACCGACATTGCCTGAGAAGGAACTAGGGACCTCGCCAAATCTAATTCCAAAGCTACTGTAGCCTAGTATACTTCAGTCATATTGGTAACATGGGCAACAATCAGCAGCTGCCTCAACTCAGCACGGAGGCCACGCAGAAATTGCTCTGTCTTCAATGCCTCATTTGCAAGAATATGGGGTGCATAATGGCCCAATTCCATGAATCTGTTCCGATATTCAAGCACCGACATCCCTCCCTGGACAAGTTATAAAAACTGACGCATTTTATCCATGCGGAGATAAGCCGGGCTGAAAGTAAGTTCGAAGGTGGTGGTGAACTCAGTCCACGAGATCTGGCGGAGTGGGCGGGATTGAAAAGAGACTTCCCATTCGGTATTCCACCAAGTCAACGCCGCGCCCTGGAGCTGAAAAGTACCGAGCATCACCTTTTCATCTTCCGCACATTCCATAGAATGAAACACGCGCTCGGTGGTGTCCGACCAAATTCGGGCGACATCCGGATCGATCTGGCCTTCAAATGTCGATGGATGAAACAACAAGAATTCCTTTAATGCACGTCCGAGACTACCAGGCGCATCCTCTAGAGCTAGAACAACGGGAGCTGGAGTAGGGACATTTTGAGGAATGCTGCTCGCTTCCTGAGGAACTGGGACTCTCCGACGCCAAGGTGGCATCTCGAAACGACTAGCAAACAGATAATAAATAGAAAAATTCATTAATCACACGGAAAACATCCTAAGCTAGCAATGGACAATGTAATTAGACTAATTCTAGACGATTGCTATGCAATTTTGATTCCTTACACGTTTCCTCAACACCGCTCTGATACCAACTGTAATGACCTAGAGCTCCGGGTACCGATAACCCGATGTAGCATCGAATTACCGCTACCAGGAATTGGGAAAGTCACCCAAGAGGCTGATGAGGCCCCTGAAGGGGTGGGGGAGTTTGTCGAGGGAGCGTATAATGAATTGGAATTACACGACGCGCAGATTAAATTAAAACAGTTATTAGTGCACATGGAGGCCAGGGGTTATGCAAGGTCCATGCAGGGCTTAATGCAAGGCTTGATGAAGTCCGTGCATAGTCTACACGGGGTTGAAATTGAGAGGGGATAGACGCACCACGGAAGAAGATGTACCGGCAAAGGGGGTGTGCCTGCGAAGAGCGCACTAGTATATGTGTAGGTGAAGGAGAGGGCAGCCTGCCGGGTGAAGGGTTTAACATGAAATAAAGGGGGTGCACTGCTCAAGGGGTGTGCCAACGAAGGATAAGGGAGAGTGTGCTGGCGAAAGGATTTTAAGGGCATGCCGTTGTAGGTTTGGAAGGGCGTACCAGGGAGACACTTAGAGGACCCCACTCCTCTTCGTCCCTTTAAGACCTTTCTTTTCTTCTTTCAGCATGCGTGTTGGGGTACTTAGCCATCGTTCAGTCCAGTCTTCTTCATATTGCCTCTGGTTCCTTTCACATTGATTAGGGCATTTTATCGTTGATTATTCCACTTCTTTGTTGCTCTCTTTGGTCTTTTAGCACATTATTATTTCTGATAAAAATTCGGTAGCATCTCCCCTTGACCCAGGTGTAAGGGAGATACGGGGAACGCGCCCACATGGAGTGGCGGAACCCGGCAAGTGGAGGTGGGCATCCGAAGATGGCAACACCTTTAATAAAACATCAGAAAACCTGAGGAAACCGACGGAGGGAAGGCCTCTCTAAGGCTGGTCAAGGGCGTACCAATCAAAGACTGTGCCGGCGAAGAGGTGCAAGGGTCAATACGCCAGCCAGTGGCGCTGTGCCGGACTGGGAGCAAACCGGTCAAGGGGTAGTTAGTGTGCCGGCGAAGGCACTGAGGGTGGTCCTAAAGCCAGTGAAAGGGAGAAGGCCATGGGGTCTGGGGGCTTGGTTCAACTAGCAAGAGGGGCTTCAATTGAGGGTAGGGAAGGCTAGGGACTAGGAGTTTGAGGAAATTGGGGAACAAAAATCAACGATGGCGTTGGGAGGCTTGGGCTCCCAAAGAAGAAGAAGGGACTCCCCCTCATGGCAAGTGGACAAGGGTGACGGCCAGAGGTCCTTCGAAGGAGACCAAACCACTAGAGAGGGGGGAGAACAGACAAAGGGAGAAATCGCTCCAACGATGCACAATGCAAACGAAGATCGGCAAAAAAAGGTGTTTTATTCATGGCAAACGGAAACCAAATACATCAAGTATAAGAGGGAAAAAGAAGAAGAGAAAGAAACGGGCACAAGGAGGAACGGGGGGTTGAGCAGGGGTGACTACTCCCCACTCCCCCAAAAGTGTATTTATCATCAAAACCATGACTTCAACAACCATACCAACGCATCATACACCAAGTTTAGTTATCATCAAAATCATAGCTCAGCAGATCCTACTCAGGACTAGTCATGGGTTCGGGTGAAAGGATAGATGGAGGTTTGGTGACTACCAGCTTTGGGGTTATAGGGATAATGGAGGGCCGAAGGGGCGACAATGGGAGGTTAATTGGGGAAGGTTTAGTGGTGGGCTCGGCGGAGGCCGGTGGAGTGGAGATTGATGAAGGTATAACTGGTGGAGGTTCAGTGGGAGGTTCGGCGAAGGCTGACATTGTGGAGATTGATGGCATGGTGCCTAAAGGAGGAGTTAAAGGAGAAGATTTGGTGTGGAGGAAGCATCGGATGGGACGAGAGGTGTTTGGGATAGGAGAAGACTCATGATGTGCCGTCGTAGGTGATTGGAGTATCGGCCCATCATCGTAACACCAATAAGTCTCAAAAATGGGGGTTGGATTGGGGACGGTTGCATCGTCTTGACCAGGAGGTTCATTTGGTGGTAGTGGAGGAAGAGGAAAGCAAAGAAAACTCGGAATGGGTGCCTTCGAAACTTCATCATCACGTGCCGTCTTCAATTGTTCACATGTCGACTCTTCATTTTCAGGCTCAAGTGGACATCGTTGTGGTGGCATATTGATGGGTGGTGGAATGTAATGGTGTTGCATATGCGGAGGCGGAGGGCCATATTGATGATTGGGGTGAATGGGTGGAGGGCGGACGGTGTCCACTTGATCGTTAAAACCTACCAGCTCTTACACATTTGCATTGATGCCGTAATCATCTCTCCTATCCTTCCAATCTTTCTCCATCTTAGTGATGTTGTTCGGGAAAGTGTGAAGAGGATTAACTGGAGAAGGAGGAGGAGAAGTAGGCCGCGGGCTCGCAACCCTCTTAAGTTTTTCCTCCAATGAAGCGATTTTATTAACGAGAACCTGTTGGAGGTGTGTAACTTGAGGAGTAGAGGGTTGGCATGGTTGCCTTGAAGGAGGGGCTGCATGAAAACGTCGTGGAGGGGAGTCAATGCACCGACCCAAAGAAGGACCCGGTCGGGCCAGGTTGCAAGGAATAAATGGGCCTTGGGGCTGTGAACGAGGAGGAATAGAAGTGATGGGGTCATCACCACTCGATCCCGCACTCAGGGCCCGTCTCCTCACCCCGGGTGCATCCAGCATGGTCTAGTTATTTATTTTTGAGTCCTATGTAATTTTTATTTGAGTCATGTCATTGTATTTTCCTTTCATTTGACGCCAACTTCGTCCCAGCAAAAGGGTGATCGACAACTCTTTCCGTATAATACTTCGAAAGGTGCCATCTGAATACTTGCCTGGTAACTGTTGTTATAAGCAAACTCAACTAGAGGTAAGTGATCGTGCTAGCTTCCACTGAAATTAATAATACAAGCTCTGAGCATGTCTTCTACTACTTGATTTGTTCTTTTGGTCTGACCATCCGTTTGAGGATGAAAAGTTGTACTAAAGTTGAGTCTTGTCCCTAACGAATGTTGTAGACCCTTCCAGAAATGTGAAGTGAAGTGCGGGTCTCGGTCAGATAAGATTGAAATAGGTATTCCATGTAGTCTGACTATCTCCTTGATATACAAGGTAGCGAGAACATCAACTGACCATCGGCTCTTGATTGGCAAGAAATGTGCTGGCTTGGTCAATCGATCTATGATGACCCATATTCCATCATAACCTCCTTTGGATTTAGACAGTCCCATTATAAAGCAACCCCGACTACCAGCGCAGGGCCCCCGTCCGGGTCACCTCGGCGCACTTCCCGGACTCAAGCGGCCTCCAGACATCGTCCTCCGCCATCGCGAGCGGGCAGGTAATCTTCAACATCACCCGGAAGAGCGGCTCTAGTCCCCGGTGCTGCATCTCCTTCTCCGCCTTCTACAATGAGTCGGCGGTGCCCTACAAAACCTATGCCTGCGGGTGCTCTGGAGTGGCCATGCGAGCACATGCAACACCACCGCGCCGGCCATCCTGCTACCTTCCGAGGCCCTCCTCGTGCCCTTCGCCAATAGGACGACCATGGCGCTGGCGTGGGCGGAGCTTAAGCACTTCAATGTCCCCAAGCCCCTGCCGTGGAAGGAGTCGGCAATGGTCCTCTCCCGTGATGAGGCGGAAGGGGAGACACCGGCTGTAAGGTGGGGGGAGAGGGGGAGGGGTGCCGGTTGGGGAACATCATGTAGAAGAAAGATCACCTACGTCTGCTTGGAGAAGGAGCACGTTGAGAATGGGGGCTGCCGGTCGTGGAACATCATGTAGGTCGTCAAAACCCACCACGTACCTCAGACCGCACGATTGCTCCACCTCCGTTAGCCGTCGCAACTACGATCGAACACCATCACAACTCCCAAAACAATTAGATTCAGAGGGAACTACCAATCTATGGATGAGATCGAGGAGGAGCAAAGAGGAGATTGACGAAGAAGAAATGGAGATTTCAAGTGGGGAAGTGATTGATCTATGGATGGAGGAGGTGGTTGGTGTTTCGCCGGAGGGGGGGGGGGGTTGCGCTATAGCTCTCAGAAATTGTACAGCCATTTGGACGTATGCACTCGCATCCACGTTCGGGCCCTCAGCCCCCCTTTTTTGTTGTGTCACCTAGCGTGAATCCCTCAGACCTCTGACCCCAGCTAACATCATGCTGTCTAGTGCAAACCCACAGCTACGAAGTGCCCCCCTGCTCTGTCATAGTCGGCTAACTGTAATGCGTAAAACCTCACTGGCAGTTTCCGACCACTGACCATAACCGGAGAATTTTTCAAGCACAAAGGTGTAGACATGAAATCGCCAGACGGCAACTCCACGAGCATCTCACAGGGAACTTCATTCACCAGCTTCTCGATACGGGTAATAAAATCTTCGGAGATAAAAGAATGCATCGCACCTGAATTGAAAAGAACATATGCTGTGCGATCATAAATTGAAACCGTACCTTCAATCAGATTAGACGCCAATGCTTCTGCACGAGTGATGTGAGTGACTCTGGCTCTCGACGGATGAGTAGCAGCAGACGACTGCTGAGAAGGTGCAGGAATTGGCGGTTGAAACGGTTGAGGTTGAGGCGGCGGCGGAAGACAGAACTGCGGCTACTGCGACAGAGAAGTCTGCGAGAACTGCACCGTCTGCTGCCTCAACGGACAGTTACGAAAAATGTGCCCCGACTGATCGCAATGATACCACATAACCGGCAGAGAGCATGGCACACCCGGATGACTGCCACCACACCTGGAACACAGTCTCGGTTGAAACGTAACAAAATTAGAACGCGGTCGAACAAAAGAACCGGACTGCTGACTCGGATCAGAAAACACTGGCTGATCGAATCTCCTCCTCTTTTTCTTATGACGGAAACCTCTGCCCTGAGATTGCGAGAAGGAAGCATTATCGACAGGAGAGAAAGCGGGAGAAACTTCTGAAGCAGATGACTGGTGGGGCGGCTGATGCTGCACGGCCGACGGCACCATTCCAGTCTGAGCAAATCCTCGAGTCCTCGCCAACTCTAACTCCAACGTGACAGCGGCTTGATATGCAAAATCCAGCTCTGCGACACATGTAGTGAACAGCAGCAGGCTCAATTCTGCTTTTAGTCCACGCAGAAACTGCTGAGTCCTCACGGTCTCATTGGCAAAAATATGGGGTGCATACCGGTCCAACTCGATGAATTTATCGCGATATTGCAGCACTGACATCTCGCCCTGTGTCAGCTCCAGAAACTGATACATCTTGGCTAACTTCAGGCAGGCTGGAGTATAGACACGTTCAAATGCAGCAACAAACTCAGCCCATGTGATTTGCTCGTTGTTTGACTTGCCAGCAGGTTAAGGCCGAACATCAGAAGCCAGGTGGACTGCTCCAACCATTAGAAATTTCGATGTGGAAATGGGATCATGTTGCAACTGATTTTATTGTGGGTTTGCCTCGATCTTCGCAAGGCTTTGATGCTATCTGGCTGCTTGTTGACAGATTGACTAAAACAGCTAGATTGTTGCCGATTAAGATTTCTTGGAATGTGCAGAAGTTGGCCGAGCTGTACATTGAAAAGATCATGCCACTGCATGATATTCCAGTTTCACTAGTGTCAGATCGTGACCCACGTTTCACTTCTGTCTTCTAGCGTAGCTTCCAGAAAGCTTTGGGCACTAAGCTTACTTTTTCATCAGCGTATCACCCTCAGTCCGGTGGTCAGTCATAAAGAACTATTCAGACCTTAGAGGATATGTTGAGATCGTGTTGCCTTGATTGGCAGGGTTCATGGAGTCAACACTTGTCGCTAGTGAAATTTACTTATAATAACAGCTTTCACTCCAGCATTAACATGGCTCCGTATGAAGCGCTGTATGGTCATCCTTGTCATACTCCTCTGAACTGGTTTGATGCCGGTGATCAACTTCTGACAGGACCAGACATGGTACAGTAGTGTGCTGATGTGGTTCATATGATCAGGTAAAGGTTGTTGACAGCTCAGAGTCGATAGAAAAGTTATGCAGATCGACGCAGACATCCACCCCAGTTTGAGCCCGGAGATCAGTTGTTCGTTAAGGTATCTCCGATGAAAGGTGTTTCGAGGTTTGGGAAACGTGGTAACCTTAGTCCGTGGTATGTTGGCCCTTTTCCTATTGTGGAGTGTATAGGCCAGGCAGCTTATCATCTTCAGTTACCAGTGGCTATCCAAGCTATTCACGATGTATTTCATGTATCTCAGTTGAAGAAATATGTATCTGACCCGTCTCATGTCCTCGACGATTCAGTATGGCCAGAAGTGACTGCTGATTTGTCCACGCTAGAGTTTCCTGACAGAATTGAGGACCGTCGTGAGCAGTAGTTGAGGAATAAGGTAATTCCTCTGGTTAAAGTTGTTTGGCAGCATCACTCATGTCACGAAGCTACTTAGGAATGCGAGGATGAGATGGGGTAACTTTTTCCTTTCTTATTCCTGTGAGGTATAACTCCCTTCTCAGTTCTTCCTGTTCCTTTCCTTTTAAATTTCGAGGATAAAATTTTTATTAGGAGGGAGGGACTGTAGCACCCGTGTCTTAATGGATCCGTAGTGGTTCGGACCTGGATCCGATTCCTGCCCAGGCTGCACCTATTCCTGATCCGCCTGCGGAGTTACCCGGTAGTCGTGGACGGGCACTGAAAGAATTCTTGCTGTTCCATCCACCGACTTTCAAAGGTCAATCTGATCCCGAGGTAGCGAGGGAGTGGTTGGATGCTACCGAGCACGTCTTCCAATGCATGGAGTGCATCGAGGATGAACGGGTTATGCTGGCTTCTTTTCAACTTCACGGTATTGCACGCACATGGTGGACCTCAGAATGGGAAGTCACTTTCCGATCTCGTCCGCTTCGACAGATCACTTAGGCTGAGTTTGTTACTGAATTCGAGCGTGTTTATACTCCAGCCTGCCTGAAGTTAGCGAAGATGTATCAGTTTCTGCAGCTGACACAGGGTGACATGTCGGTGCTGCAATATCGCTATAAATTCATTGAGTTGGGCCGATATGCACCTCATATTTTTACCGATGAGACGGTGAGGACTCAGAAGTTTCTGCGCGGACTGAGAGCAGAGTTGAGCCTGCCGTTGTTCGCTACACGTGTCACTGAGCTGGATGCTGCTTATCAAGCCGTTGTCGCACTGGAGTTAGAGTTGGCAAGGACTCGAGGTTTAACTCAGACTGGGATGGTGTCGTTGGTCGTGCCACATCAGTCGCCTCACCAGTCGTCTGCTTCAGGAGTTTCTCCCACCTTTTCTCCTGCCGATAGTTCTTCTTTCCAGTAATCTCAGGGCAGATGTTTTCGTCATAAAAAGAAGAGGAAGAGATTTGACCAGCCGACGTTTTCTGAGCAGAGTCAGTATTCTGGATCGTTTGTTCGGCCGCGTACAGATTCCGTTATGTTTCAGCCGAGGATGTGTTTGAGATGTGGAGGCAGTCATCCGGGTGTATCGTGTTCCCTGCCGGTTGTATGCTATCGATGTGATCAGCCGGGACACATTTCCCGTAATTGTCCGTTGAGGCAGCAGACGGTGCAGTTTACTCAGGCTTCATAGTCGCAGCAGTCGCAGTTCCGTCTTCTGCCGCCGCCTCAGACTTCTCAACCGACTCAACCGGTTCTACCATTTCGACCGCCTGTTCCTACACCTTCTCAGCAGTTGTCTGCCGCTACTCGTCCGCCGAGAGCCAGAGTTACACATATCACTCGTGCGGAAGCATTGCCATCTAATCTGATTGAAGGTACGATCCATTTATGATTGTACGGTGCATGTTCTTTTTGATTCAGGTGCGACACATTCGTTTATTTCCGAAGATTTTATTACCCGTATGGAGAGACCGGTGAATAAAATTTCCTGTGACCAGGCCGCCCCACCACAGCCACCCACGCCCCAGCCACCTCCAGCCACCCCTCCCCTCCGCAACCCACGACCCTCACCCTTCCAAAAGCATCTACGGTGACCCTGGCAACCCACGACATCATTCTCGTCGTCGACGTTGAAGATCTCCTTGTTCTACTGCTCACAGGCCTGTAGCAGAAACCTTGGCCAAGTTTATAGCGTCCACACTGTCATCTACAGTGTGAGTCTTCCCGAGCCCCCCTCCATGGTGTGTCTCCGAGTCCTCTTCGCACCAGAGTTGTTTTGTACCATTTCGACTTCGGCACTGGTCGTGGCACCCGTTCTTCCATGACTACGCAGATCAGGTGCAATCCAGTCTGCCCAGACTGTGCACCCATCTTGAAGTTCACACCACGCTCGACCTGTTCATTTTCAGACTGAGACGTCTTCATCAAAGTTGTGCCCCTCGACGACATGAAACCAACCCAGGTGGTTTCGTCGCATTCCGACTTCTGTGCCGAAAGTTCCATCATGGCCATCGCACCCCTGTTCTTTCACTCGCCCAGGAACCTAAGGCTCGCCACTTCTGTGACCATGTCTGGCTCAGTGATCCAATGGCCGCCATCTTTTGAGGGTACGTAGACCTACCTGTCTGATATCCCACCGACTTGGTACCACCTCGTTTGGAGTTCCACAGTGGGCGTACCGGTGACTGCACCACAACTACGCAAACTTGTCCTGCGGGATAGAATCACGTAGGTCCACAACTTCGGCCGACCCTGCCCTCTAGCGACCTCGCATCGACGTCAGATTTTTAGGAACACTCCAACACCCCCCTGGTTCATCTGAGCGCCGACGGCACTCCATTCGGATGTCCGTGCTCGGCGTACCGTGCAGGACAAGTGACTCCATCCCAGTAAGATTGTTCACAGACCAGCACCTCAGTCTTCCCCTCCCCTTGCTTCCCCCTCCTGCGTGAGAGTAGTTCATGTATTAATTGTCCCATCCCCATGTTCCCCCTCCCTATGTGGAGGCTTTCATTTGGTTGTACACACAGGTCATGGCCGAAGCTACAGCGACGCAGCGTGTCCGCCGGGTGTGCACGCTCCTGGCTCACCCTCGTCTCCGATCGGTGTCAGCCTCTTCAGGCTTGGCTAGGTACGTGGATGACCACCTGCTCCCCTGTGGTTTGTCCCTTTGTATTTTCTTTGTACTTGCACCGACGGTGAGAGAGAGCCCGGTCCCAACCCCCGTTTCATGTGAGTTTGCTGCCATGCGAGAGAATGAACCCCATAGTGCCCCCACGCTGAGGCTTCCAGCGTTGACGCTGGGGGCTTAACTCTGTGCTGACCATTGCAGAGACCTTGTTCTGTAGATGAAATCAGGTATAAGTTGACAGCATTGAGATAATTAAAGAAATTTCATCATCGAAATTAGATGAAAGGACAAGGAGGAAACTGACAACACGACACACCCTACTGACAGAAAAAGACAACTGAAATAGACAGAAACGGATACCTTGAAAATAGAAGGCTGACTTTTCACGTGGCATGAAGTAGACTCGCTTGAGACGGAAGTCAACCACGGTGCCATAAAGTTCCAGCCAATCCATACCTAAAATCGCGTCATAGTTGGCCAACTGTAATGCGTAAAGCCTCACTGGCAGTTTTCGACCACTGACCATAACCGGAGAATATTCCAGGCACAGAGGAGTAGACATGTAATCACCAGACGGTAACTCCACGAGCATTTCACAGGAAACTTCATTCACCGACTTTTCGATATGCGTAATAAAATCTTTAGAGATAAAAGAATGGGTCGCACTTGAATCGATAAGAACACGCGCTGAGCGATCATAAATCGAGACCATACCTTCGATCAGATTAGATGCCAACGCTTCCGCACAAGTGATGTGAGTAACTCTGGCTCTCGGCGGACGAGTAGCTGTAGACGACTACTGAGAAGGAGTAGGAACTGGCAATTGAAACAGTTGAGGTTGAGGCGGCGGAGGAAGACGGAACTGCAACTGCTGCGACTGAGAAGTCTGAGAGAACTACACCGTCTGCTGCCTCAACGGACAATTTCTGGAGACGTGCCCCAGCTGATCGCAATGATAACAGACAACCAGCAAAGAGTATGGCACACCCGGATGACTGCCACCACACCTAGAGCATAACCTCGGCTGAAAAGTAACAAAATCCTGATGCGGTCGAACAGAAGAACCAGACTGCTAACTCAGATCAAAAAATGTCGGTCGATCGAACCTCTTCTTCTTCTTCTTAAATTGAAAACCCCTACTCTGAGATTGCGAGAAGGAAGTACCATCGGTAGGAGAGAAAGCGGGAGAAGCTCCTGAAACAGATGACTGGTGGGGCGGTTGATGCTGCATGGCCGACGGAACCATCCCAATCTGAAGAAGCCCTCGAGTCCTCGCCAATTCCAACTCTAGCGCGACGGCGACTTGATATGCAGAATCCAACTGCCACACGGGTAGCGAACAGCGGCAGGCTCAACTCTGCTTTCAATCAGCGTAGAAACTACTGAGTCCTCACAGTCTCATCGGTAAAGATGTGGGGTGCATATATCTCTCTGCTCTCCCCGTGGACGTAGGAAGGCACATCGCCTCTCCGAACCACGTAAATCTGTTGTCTCTGTGTGGTTTGCTCTGCCAATTTTATTGTGGTTATTTCTCGGTTGATCTTTGTTGCACGATTAATTTATCGATTCACACGTTTGTCGATCCGTTCTGCTGCAGTCATTTAGCACTCTGTCATAACAGAAGGGTTCGGACTTAATTTCAAGTCTTGTTTTGTGCTCAGGAGATTAAGCACAAGGGTTAGTGAACTGTGCAGTCGACCAACCATCACCTGTACAAATTAGAAATTCTATCTAGTGAATAAAAAGGAACCCAGGTACTAATGGGAGGTAAGCATTCATGTTGGCTATTAGAAGTTGTAGGAATCATTTTACATCATACGTTAACATATTCACTACTTCCATTTCCATGATTAATAAAGATAGAAAATATCTGAGGAGGGTGAAACCAGGCAGGCCCATTGTGGCCCACCAGCAACGGGTCTGCTCCAGCTCGGTCCGGTTGGGCCAACACGGGTCAATTGACAGCTCAAAATCGGACAACCCAATAATGACATATCAAAGACTCGCTGGCCCAAAGGAAGCTTTAATATGGGCATCCCGAACGCCTGATGACTCTCCAGCAACCGAACGCTGTCTCCACCGTTACAGGCCACTTCTCCGGCGACGACGAGGTCACACCCACTATACCATGATCATCATCTCGAGATCACACTTTCCGATTAAGTTGGAGTATAACAAAAAACTTCACTCACGATCAAGGAGACGTTATCCGACGACTCACGTCTTTCCCCGATAAGAAACGGATCCCATCTCTTGGGCGACCTATAAATAGGCTGTTGGATGCATGAAGAATGGACACACAAACATACTCTCTCACTCAGAGACAGACAAAGATCCAGATACTGAGAACTAACTAGACGCGCAGAGGAAAAGAGACAAGTTCCTGGGCACACCCCGCACTCAGTGAGCACTCGCCGGACGTGGCGAGCACTTCCAAGACCAAGACTTCTACCCCTAGGTTTGTCTGCTCTACTCTTTCTCTCTCTTTGTCCCATATTACTCTTCTCTTTGACTCCTGTGATAACGTCTATGACTCCTTATGACGTGACTCTTCTAGTGATTACAGATTTTCACGAGTGATTGGGTGATCTTCTCCAACCAAATAAATCTTAAAAATATAGTACAAGATGTGACAGACCATTTCCCCTCCTCTACAACATCCAACATATGAATAATTCTCTTACGGATGTCCGGAAAGTCTTGATGGACGAGCCTCTGGAGGAGGGGGAGATCGCGCCCGAGGGCAGCATAGCCCCAGTGGCCAAGGTAAGCATGGGAACTTTTTAGCTCTCCCTTTGTCTTTTCACGACTTTAGGCAATTCATCTGAGGCAATGGGTAACTAACCCTGTCTTGTATATTCAGGAGGAGGCAGAGCTCCAAGAAGCGCGCGCCGTCAGAGCTCATAGGGTTATCCCTAAGCGGAGGGGGCTTCTCAGTCCCACGGGAGCGGACAAGCTGAGATCGCTCTGGGGGCCGGAGGTGGAGCCGCTAGTGTCGCTTCTACAGTCAGGGGCCAGCTTGGAGCTAACGGTTCCTCTTTCGCCTCTTCCGATGCTCTCGATGCTGGAGGAGACCCAACTTTTACTGGGAATCCTGGCAAGCATCACCATTCTCGGGGAGGAGGAGGCACAAGCAGAAGGGGCTGCGAGTCTCTTGGCAATAACGTCTGGTCTGGCTTCCTTCGATGTCCCTCCTCCGACTGAGAGCAAGACTCCTGCCTTGCCAGGCCACGAAGTGACGATGTCAAGCGATCCAGCGATGGTTTCGCCTGCTCCTCTGGCGGTGGCCAGTCGGGAGTTATCTTTTGAAGTCGGAGGGCCTAGTGATTTGGCTATGGCACTTCCTTCATCCTCGACCATGGTGGATGCAGAGATATGGGCTGCCGTGGACAGCGCAGTGGAGTTTAATCTTTCGGTGGTACCTTCAATCGGCCACGCCGCTTTAGACGCACCGGTTCGACAGATGCTATTGACGCTTCGATCGCTGATGCTTGTTGACCCCTCCCTTACATACCGAGGGGCGCATGCGATAGTGATGCAGCTTACTGGGGCACTACAAGTGCTGGGTTACCCACTGGAGGAATGGTCGCGACGAGTCCTACTATTGTTGAAATACGTGAACCGTCGTGAATTCCATGAGACTCGGGCCTCCAACGAGCTTGCTGCCATCAAGGCCCAAGAGGTGAATATCTGCAAGCTTTGGGGGTGCGTCGGAGTATCGAGGAGCAGCACGAGAAGGCCTTGGAAGGAGGTCACTGCGACATCCACGCCCTTAGGAATAGAATCGAGAAACTGGAGGGCTATCTCGCTGCAGCCCGGTCTGAGCTGGCCGAGGTCGAGGCGACCATTGAGAGGGAGAGCAAGGAGCTCGCCATTGCCAAAGCCGAGGCGATGTCTGTAGAAACGGAGTTGGCGCACCTTGAAGAGCAGAGGGGCCGATTGCGCGACATGGCAGACTTTCCTTGCGTCGGGATTCTCCCCCTTTAAAATGCATGTGTGCTGACTTAAATGCATGTGCTCAGACCTTATGCATGCATGTGCGTAGACCTTAGTCACCAGACAATGTATAGGCCAAAATAGGTGTGCAGACCTTGTACATACACAGGGCACAATGTGCATAGACCGTAGAAGATGCGTAGACCTATGCCAAGCACATTTGAGAAATGTGCATCGACCTTGGTGTGCCAGAAGCAAGATGTGCTTCGACTTTGGGATGCACAAGCGGAATGTGCATCGACTTTAACATACATGAAGCAAACTATGCTTCGACCTTAATACGCACACTGCAGAATATGCATCAACCTTGCTATGCATGAAGCGAAATGTGCTTCGACTTCAAGAGCATGTGCTCTGACTTGATGCTTTTATATGCACTAACTTGTATGAAGGTGCTCCGACCTTCATGCTATGAGAATGCAAATGTGCACCGACCTTATGTGAATGTGCTCTGACTTCATAGAACATTAATGTAGCTGTGCTCAGACCTTATAGAAGGCTAAGGCAAATGTGCTCAGACCCGACAATGCTATAATGCAGATGTGCACAGACCTTGCTTTGTGCTAGCAAAAAGGTGCACTGACTTTCTATATGAGTAAATAGTAATGTGCACAGACCTTATGCATTGCAATAAAAACATGCATTGACTTTGTTTAGCACTAGGTAAGAATTTGTGTATTGAAGTAAAAACATGCACCGACCTTATAACAGCTAGCTTGAAAATGTGCACAGACCTTAGAATGACTATGGCATGATGTGCATCGACCTTAGTAAGGCTAAGGGGTGATGTGCATCGACCTTTATGCATTGAATACAAATGTGCACTGATCTGGAAATGCAAGACGCAACTTGTGCTCCGACCTTACATACGCATGAACAGTAACTAGCATTGACCTTAGTGAGATCAAGGCGGATGTGCTCCGACCTTGAACATGCATTACTAGTAACTAGTGTCGACCTTAGTATGAACTATACAAAGCATGCTACGACCTTAGAGAGATCAAGGCGGATGTACTCTGACCTTGAATATGCATGAACAGTAATGTGCATCAACCTTACAGTCACATGTGCACAGACCTCCTATATGCGCAAGGAGAATGTGCATCGACCTTACATGAGTGAATGGTAATGTGCACCGACATTGAGTGTGCTAGAAGCAAGGTATGCTTCGACTTTAAGATGCACAATTAGACATATGCTCTGACTTTGCAATGCAAACTTGTGCGTATGCTCCGACTTTGTTCATGCATGAGCTTTGACTCAAGAA
>JANBPO010006068.1:0-48195 GCA_024336825.1 Amorphophallus titanum
CTATTCTGGTGCAGCCAAGGCCGATCGAGCAACGCCTTGTAGGAGGTGTTGGAGTTGATGACGTGGAACTGGACCTTAGTAATGAAGTCACCGAAGGCCAGGTCAAACTCTGCAACCCCCATGGGCACCTCACACTTCTGGTTAAAGCAGGCAATCTTGACATTCTTTACTTCGACCAGGTGAACGTCGAAGTAATGCTTCTGGTACACCTGGTAGGGGAGTATGTTGACTGCTGCTCTTGGGTCGATCAGGACTCTATTGATAGGCTGCCCATTCAGTTGTCCTTTCATGTAGAGTAGCCTGTTATGACTATAGGTGGGCAAGAGCATGTCGTCCTCCGTGAAGGCCACGGCCACCTCCGGGGACATCTCCGCCAAGCATGCCTCAAGGTGTGCTGGCGTCTGGAGTGCGGCAATGATGGCTTGCCGTGTTTCTTCATCCAGGGATAGCATCTCCCATACGGTAAATCGAGCCGGGATCTTCTTGAGATGCTTGACTATTCAGTCGGCAGCCCAAACCTTGAGCATTTTCATTTCTTCGGCCTTGCCGCGTTTGCCCCCAGCCTGGGTCTGGGGCGTCGGGTCAGAAGATGACTCCTCTGCCGGATCTGGCACAGCTACCTGAGCCTGCGGGACCTACTGGATTTCCTCTTTTTCCTTCATAAATTTGGTAAGATTAGGGATGCCGTCAAATTCTTTCGCTAGCTGGGATGGGACCGCCGCCGGTAGGGTCGGGGGGTTACTTGTAGGCGGAGCTGGGCGGCTACTAGCCCCCTTGGTCAGCCGGGGTCCCTGCGGGCACACCTGCCTTTCTGTGCAGGCCCGAAGGAATTCGACGAAGGATGGAGCGCCCTGACTTTTTGACTTCTCTGGATAAAGACCCGACGGTGGGGGAGTTTTCGTGCCTCGAACCTTAGGTTCGGGGACTTGATAGGGCCGCTCGCTTCTTAGCATGATGCTGCGATTGTCCTGAGGAAGGCATCCCCATTTCTTCCCTGACCGGGTGGCGTGTCGGGAGGTGGATACTTCGACCTGATTCGCTTCTGGCGGGACACAGGATGCCCCTTCCTCCTCCTCCTCCAGAGAGAGGGTGGTGTCGAACAGCGCCGAGAGGGTGTTGCAGGCGACGACGACCCCCTTTCTCTTCTTACCTCTAGATCTTCTCTTTTTCTTCTTCTTTTCTGCAACAGCCGGTGGCTGCTCCTGAGGGAACTCGCCCCACAGGGGAGGCTCTTGCTCTACTTGGGCTTCTACTTCGGGGGTCAGCTCGAGGGATTCGAATGTTCCCACCCAGCGACAGGGTGTTGCCCGTGCCGTAGCCGGTGGCCCGGACTGCGGTCAGGTCACCGATACCGTCACCACCGGTGGTGGTGGCGACCCCGTACGCGCCCCAGTGCCCGCTCGCGCCCGTCGGCACCGTCCACGCGATCTTGAAATCGGCCGTGAGCCCCGCGTCATAGGCCAGATAGCAGTCCCAGGCGTAGACGCTGTCAGCGTCCAGCGCGATCGCCAGCCCGGTCGCGTTGACCAGGGTGGTGGAGCTGACCACCGTGGTGGCCGAGCTGGCGTAGGCCACCTGGATCACCGCGGCGTTCAGCTCGGACGCGCGGACCTCCTGGCCCGCGACGAACTGCGGCATGCGCTCCTCCTCCTAGGTATCGCCGAGCCGCGTCACGCGCAGCCACGAGCCCTTGTCGACCGTCGTCGCGCTCGCCGTGGTGGCGATCTGCGCGAACCGGATCTGGATCACCCCATCGGCCGGGCCGGTCTCCAGGTAGCCCTGCAGCGAGCACATGACCGAGGTGGAGCCACCGCCCGCGGCGTTCTGCCGGTACGCTTCCGCGTCGGCCGGCCCGTTGATGCCCAGCGTGCGCGCGGCGAACACGTCGCCGGCCCCACCGCTGCCGCCGCTGATCCAGATGGGCATCATTGACCAGCTGCCCGACGTGCCGTATGGCGCCATCACCGCGAACGAGACGTCGGCCGCGGTCGACGAGCTGTACCCGATGTAGCCCTCCAGCGCGTACCGGCTGTAGCTCTCCACCTGCACGAACAGCCCGCCGACGTCGGCCCAGGCGTCCGCCTGGGAGGCGCTCAGCTCGGGCGCGTAGTCCACCTGCGGGAAGTGTCGCCGCAGCGACCGCGCCCCGATCAAGCTGCCCACGATCAGCGTGCCGTCCCCGCCGACACCGAGCACCGGCGGGCGCCACAGCTTCACCGCCGTGCCCGCGGCCACCGCGGCCGGCAGCGCCTCCACGGTGAACGTCTGCGGCGAGCTGGCGCCCGACACCGCAGTGACGATGACCTCGCGCCCGTCGACGTCGACCGAGAGCGGGTAGTCGTCGGCATCGGTCGACCACAGCGGCCCGTCCGGGGTAGCCACCGACAGCGAGGTGGCGCCCGCGGACGCCGAGCTGGCCACCGTGGAGCCGTCGCTGGCCAGCCGCATGACCGGGTCGCCGTTGTGGCCCGCGTCGCCGACCTCGCCCACCCGCCACGGCGAGTAGGACGACAGCGCCATGGTCACGTCCCAGGTGTAGGCGTCCAGCTCCTGGTATGAGCCCTCCAGCAGCGAGGCGACGTCACCCGCGGGGAACTGCGGGCGCACGCTGGCGATGGCCTGCAGGTCCACCCTCGCCGACAGCTGGGTCTGCACCCACTGCGACACCAGCTCGGGATTGTGGTGCAGCGCCAGCTGGTGGCTCGGGTAGCGGTAGCCCGGCAGCGTGCCCAGGTGCACCGCCCACCCCGCGTAGTCCAGCACGTCGCTGTCGTTCGACACATTGACCCGCAGCGAGTCCTCATACTCGCCGATCGCGGCCGTGCCGAACGGGCCGTCGGTGTCCTCCCAGGTCACCCCGGCGCCGCTCGTGCGGCTGGCGGTGGCCCGGTTGACGTTGCGCTGGTCGTTGTCCACCGGCTCGATCCGGCCCACCAGCTCGCCGCCGGCGGCCGACAGCGTCAGCGCCGGCTCGGCGTTGACCCGCTCGGACCCGCAGATGTAGGTCAGCCCCGGGTGCGTGCCGTCCAGCAGCAGCCCCTGGTCGGCGGTCTCGCACTCGCGCAGTAGCGACACCAGGTCGGTGTGCGACTGCGCGCCCATCCGCACCGTGGAGGAGCCGATGATCCGCACCGGGATGTTGTTCTCCGCACACAGGCGCTCCACCCGCTCGTCGGCGCGCTCGCCCCGGTAGCCGTTCAGCTCATCGCTGGAGTCGAACAGCTCCTGCCAGGACTTCCACACCCCGACGTGCCCGATGCCCGCCTCCAGCCCGCCGTCCGGGCCGACCGCGACCGCGCTCACGGCCTGTACCGTGCCCGACACCGACCCGCTCATGAACCCGCCGTCGGCGAACCCCACCTCCAGCGCCAGCAGCGCCCAGGTGGTCGTGCCACCGCTGGTCTCCAGGGTCAGCTGCCAGCGCCGCACTGTCTCGCCGGTGTTGAACGCGGCCGCCTGCTCGACCACCTTCGCCCCCGAGCTGTTCCACGCCCGCACGTACATGCCGCCGTCGGTGTCCCAGCTGACGTCCCAGCGGGGCAGCGTGCCGACCGCGGACACCCGCATCACCACCACCTCCTCGGAGGGGTTGCCGCCGGTGGCCATCAGCCAGCGCACGGTAGCCGCGCCGGTCGTGTTGCCCGCCGTGGGCACGCTGCCGCGGATCACGCCCTGGTTCATGTTGACGATCGGCGCCGAGCCCAGGAACGCGGTGTTCGCGCCCAGCTCGGGCTTGCCCGCGACCGCGGCCGGGCGCCCGCCGGGCACCAGGTTGGCCAGCAGCGACGAGCCCGGCCCATCCTCCAGTGGCCAGTACGCGACCAGCGTGGAGCCGAGCTGGTTGACCGCGGCGAGGGCGGCCCGGTGCAGGCCCGACATGACCGGCGCCTGCCGCTGCAGCAGTCGGCGCAGCGTCCCGGACGCGGACAGCTCCACCGTGGCGAGGTTTCCCGAGGAGTCCCAGCGCGGTGTCCAGCCGTCGGCGAACCCCACGAACTGGTCATGGGCCACCGGATCGGCGCCCGGCTGCACGCGCACCCGCACCGGGGTGTTGCGCCGCACGTAGGGGTAGTTCGGGCTGTCCGGCCCGAGCGAGTAGCGCCCGTCGGAGTTGCGCAGCAGCAGCGTGCAGTTCGCCGGCTGCGTCTCGCCTGCCTCATCGGCGCGCCCGTGCACCATCGTGATCTTGGCGCCCTCGGCCACGAGCACGTCCGAGGTGACGTCGGTCCAGGCCCAGCTCTCCTCGTCGGTGCCCGAGACGTCGGCGCCCCAGGCCACCTCCACGGCGAGGAGGACCGGGGCGGCCGCCCCGGCGCTGCGCAGGATCTCCACCGTGGGCAGCGGGTCGAACAGCTGGCCCGCCTCTATCGTCACGTGTGGGGGCGCGCTCGTGGCGGTGGCCCCGGTGTCGCCGACGACCAGCCGGGCACCCTCGCCGCCGTAGTGGAGCGTGCCGGTCACGCTGGTGGTGCTGGTGTTGACCGCCCGGTAGCCCAGCTCGATCACCAGTCGGTCGCCGGGCTCGCAGTCGATATCGTCGGCGATCGTGGAATCCATCTGGTAGGCCAGCCCGCCGGTCGGCGCGCCGCCCGAGGTGAACACCAGCGCCCCGCCGGGATTCTTGGTGACCCCATCGGAGTCGATGACCTTGAACGTCCACAGCGCCCGCAGGTTCTGCGCCTCGCTGGTCGACGAGTAGGCCGCGGTGATCGTCAGCACCTGCACCGGCAGCACGCCGGCCTGGGTCATCGGCGGAGAGATCCAGCGGCCCAGCAGCACGTCCCAGGTGTCGCTGGCGCTGGTCTCCGCGCGCGAGACCGAGGTGGAGGCGGTGTCGGCAACCAGGCCCATCTCGCGGGTGACCGCTGCGCCCGTGTCGTCCCAGGCAAACGCGTAGCCGTCCGGGGTCGGGCCGGCATAGCTGGTGTCGTTCAGGTAGAAGCGCTTGCGCATCAGGCCATCACCCGCCCGCCGCTGCCCACCGTGATCCTGATCTTCCCCTCGCGGATCATCCGCATGACGTAGGTGGCGAACGCGGAGTCAAGCCCGCCGCTGAACGACACGTGCGCCCCGCCGCCCCCCATCTCGCCGCCGTCGCCCTCGGCGAGCATGGCCCGAGTCTTCCCCGCGGGGGTCACCTGCGAGCCCGCCGGGAGGCTCACCAGCTCCGGCCCGCGCTCGCCGACGAGCGTGCGCCCGCGTCCGCGCGCGCCCCCGCTGGCCATCGCGCGCACCAGCTCCGGCCCGCGCTCGCCCACCCAGGTCAGCCCACCGCCGGACGCGCCGCCCTTGGCCATGCCGCCGATGCGGGAGGAGACCACCGCGTTCAGGCGGATCGTGTAGCCGTTCCAGGTGGAGATAATGTCCCGGATCGTGCTGGAGGCGTTGTCCTTCGCGCCCACGGTCAGATCGGCACGAGAGCGGATGATCGTCTCCAGCATCTCGGCGAGCGCCTGCCCGGCAGGCTTGGTCTCGCCGTTGATCGTGACGTCGCCCGCCGAGTTGCTGATCATGTCCATGACCATCCGCAGGGCTTCCTGCGCGGGCATCGGCTTGCCGTCGATGATCACCGATTCCTTGCCCGCGGCGATCTCCTGCAGGATCGTCCGCAGCGCGAAACCAGCCTCATTGGTGTTGCCGTTGATGTTGACCGTCGGCGTGATCGAGGAGACCTGCCGCATGAATTCGTTGACCTTGTCCTCCGCAGGACCGGTCCGAACGTCGAATTCGATCGGCTCCAGCTTGAATCCCGTCTGCAGCCGCACCAGCCACGCCATGAACTTGCCCACTTCGGAGTTTCCGGTCTTAAACGACATGGCGACCTGATCGAATTCCTCGCCAATCTCCTTGAATACCGATCCGGGGTTGGTCGCCAGCTGCTCGAACGCGCCGACGATCCCGTGCAGCTGCTCCTCCATGTAGCCGAGCTTCTCGGGATCCCCGTTGGCGGCCGCCAAGTTGATCTCGTCCAGGCCCTTGGCTACGGCGGCGAGCCCGACCACGCCAGCGATCTTGGCCAGCGCCCCCGCGACCCCGTTCAGGTGCGGGCCGCCGGCCCCGCCCGCCGCGGTGACGATCCCGCGGATGCCGTCGGAGACCTTCTTCAAGATCGTGTAGCCCTTGAACGCCGCCCAGGCGACGAGCGCGGCCTGGGCGAGCTGGCCGATCATCTCCTTGTTCTCGCGCATCCACCGGGCCAGATCCAGCAGGATCGGGCCAACGGTCTCGATCGCACTCTTCAGGGTCGCGCCGATGGCCTGGGCCACCTCGGACACCACCGGCGACAGCTCGCGCACCACGGGGGCGATCTGCTGCAGGGCGGTCATGAAGAGATCGCCGACCACGCGGGAGACCTCGCGCAGCATCTCGCCGAACGCTCGCAGCCCCTCCTGGGCAGAGACGCTGCGCATGAACTCCGCGACGCGCGCGGTCAGCTCGCGGAAGCTGGCCAGCGGCGAGGAGGCGCCGGCCCCCAGGCCGCGGAAGACGCTCGCCACGATCGAGCCGACGTTGCCGACGATCCCGCCGAGATCCTTCCAGCCCGCGATTGCGCTATCCAGCGCGCGGTCGAATGAGCCCGAGCTGAGACCCTTGTCGACCCACTTCTCCCACTTGCCGGCGGCCGAATCGATCAGCTCGCCGAGCCGGGGCAGGCGCGCAGAACCCACCGTGCCCAGCTTTATGAACCCAGCAATGAACCGGCCCAGGCTGGAGTCCGCATTGTCGATGGCGAACGCCGTGTCGGAGAAGATCTGCTTTACCGCGTCCTTTACCCCGCCCGATCGAAGCTGGGTAGTAAGACCCTTGAACATCTGATTTCCGGCATCCGCGACGTCGTTCATCCCGTCGCGGAGGATGGGCAGATACGAGCTGCCCAGCTGCTTGATTTCGCCGCCCATGCCAGCCCAGAACTTGGCCTGGACCGTCTTCTGAACCTCCTTGAACGACTCCTTGAACGAGCGCGCCTCACTCGCTGCCTCGCGCATCGGCGCGGGCATCTCCTTGGTCGCCTCCGCGAACGCGGCCGCGTCCTTGGCGTTGAGCGCCTCGCCGAAACCGGCCGTGGCCACCTTGAATGTGGCGAACGCGGCGGCCCCGCCGAGCAGCGCCCCAGGCAGGGCGAGCGCGATGGGCAGCAGCTGCTGACCCGTAGCCGCCACCGCGCCGAGCACCTGCACCGCGCCCCCGGCCCCGCCGATCCCCAGCAGCCCCTTGGCCACCGCGCCCAGGCCAGCCCCGACCTTGGGCATGATCCGGCCCAGCTCGCCGCCGAACCCGTCGCCGTACGCCCGACCGGCCCGCCGACCCTCGGCAGCGAACTGGCCGCGCATGTTGCGCAGCCGCCCGTTGACGTCGCGGAAACCCCGCTCGGTCTGGTCGTTGACCCTGACGTCAATGTCGACGTCGTTACCGCCACCGGACACGGGTCAGCCTTCCTGATCGGGGGTGCCGAGACGCTCTATCTCCAGTAGGCGCAGCAGCTCGGCATCCTCGGCGTAGAGCTGGCTCGGCAGGCACCCGAACTGCCTGCAGAGCCCGAGCACGAGCCGCGCGTGGGTCAGCTCGCGAGGCTCGGGGAGGGGATGTCCATCGGGATCTGTGCCTCCGCCGACGGCGGCCCACCGGCGGAGCTGCTGGGCAAAGGGTCAGTGACCCCCTGGGTGGCCCGCAGCCATGCCCGCATGATGGACATGGTCTCCTCCGGGTCGAACTCCTCCAGGAGGAACTCCGAGGTCAGCGGCGCAAGCCGGTCCTCATCGTCGCGGTAGTTCCAGCTCTCGCACACCGTGACGAACTCCGCGACCATCCGCTGCGCAGCCTCCTTCGCCGCACCCGCGTCGGTCGCGCCGTCGAATGCGTCGGCCAGCTCCTGCAGCTCCAGCGCCCGCCCGAACGACACCGACCGAGCCCGGATCTCCAGCCCGGCCAGCGTCGCGTGCTGCTCGAACCGGAGCGTGAAGCGCTTGCGCTTGCGCCGGTAGGCGCGCTCCTCGGCCCGGTTCGGCACGGTGAACATGCCGTCGGGGACGCCGTCGAACGGGTTCACGGCGTCGTTCAGCTCCACGTCGGCACCGTCCCGTCCGCGAGCGACCCCGTGGTCTGCCACGTGAACGCCCCGTCGTCGGCGCGCGAGAGCTGGTAGTCGACATAGAGCAGCTCACCGGCGAGCGACTTGCCGCCGATGCCGATCGACGTTGTGCGCGGTGTCGATGTGCTGGGCACGGTGGCGAGCACCGTGTGCGAGAGCGAGGCGTTGAACGTGCCGCTCGGCTCCACGCTCATGTCCGCCAGCCCCAGCAGCCGCTCGAACGCGGACTTGTCCAGGCCGGTGGTCTCGATCACCGCGCGCGGGGTGGAGAAGTTCAGCGAGTTGACGTCGTTGCGAATGTCGACCGGGGTCCCGCTCGCGTCGTCGACGCTGAACGTGGTCCAGCCCAGGCCGGTCTGCTTGGCCATGATCTATCCCTTCTTCTGCTGCAGGTCGGCGAGCCGCTCCTGGTTCTCGCCGAAGTCGTCGCGCCAGTCGATGGCGCTGGCGTGCACGCGGCGCGTGCCCGTCCACGCGCGCGAGTCGCCCCCGCGCACGACGTAGAGCGGCTCGCGCTCCACCGGGACCTGGTGGGTGGACGCGGCGAAGCAGGGCTGGCCCGGGGCGAACCGGAACACCACCAGCCCGGTCGCGTCGCGCTCCTCGGTGAAGCGCCGGCCCGAGTGGCGCCGGATGTAGTCCGCGCGCCCGTCGTCGGCGGGCAGGCGCGTGATCCAGCCCCGCTGGAACGCCGCGCAGTCCGCCTCCTCGCACGATGCCGGCCGCCAGAACTGCCCCAGCTCGCCGCCGTTGCGCGGCCGCACGATCGAGTAGGTCTGGCGCAGGTGCGCCGGCCACGGCGAGCTGAGCGCGCTCACGCGGCCACCTCGCGCCGGTGGAAGCCCACCATGATGACCGCCTCGCTGAACGTGCCCGAGGTGACGACGCGCAGGTGCTGGCGCACCGCGCCCGTGGCGGTGATCCGCTCGGCCCCGATCCCGTCGGCCGCGCCGGCCAGCTCGGTCAGCTTCGACCCCACCCTAGCTTAAACCGTTTGACGGGACTGCCCCTCCACCTCTCCCAGGTGGGTCGACCATCCGTGAAGTCTAGGGCTACGCCTAGTGGTTCCATCACATGGAAAGTCCAAGCACTCCATTGGGATTCTAGGAGCAAGCCAATAATCATAAGATAACACAATTATAACATAGACGTAGCATGGAATGCAATAGATGGGAATTAAACATGCATTTTTGAAATTCCCAAACTAGCAGAGTGTAACGGACCAGGGTTGGGGCGTTAAACAACTATAATGCGCCTCCCCCAGGCCGTTGTGCTCACCCGTACACATACCAAAACCCAGACATGTAGATCATAACGTGCCACCTCTGGGGCGTTATGCAATATATGACGCGCCTCAACACGCGCGTTATACTCACCAGAAAATCATCCAAAATCACACAGACCATAACGCGTCATGACAGGTGCGCCATGAGACTATAACGCACCGGGACTGGTCCGTTAAAGTCACCCGAACGTATGAAACTCAGAAAAATCCACAGTTTAACACCACATATAACGCACTAGGAGCAGGGCGTTATACCGGCCATGGCGGACTGGAGCTAGTCTATCATGCCCCACAACCTATAGACCTACAAAAACCACGGTCACATAACGGTCTAAGAGTGGTCCACCATACATTGCATAACGTACCCCCAAGGGTCCGTTAAGCATATAACGACCTCTGGCAGGCGCGTTATATCTGCTGGGAAACGAGAGGGACAAGTTCGGAACCGAACTCCCCTCCGGTCAAGCCAGATCGGCGCGAAACAAAAGAAAAGGGGTAGAAGAAGCTAAACTAACAACTTTCTACAACTACGGCATGCATCAAAATGCAAATACAACGGCCCTAATGAATTTTACAAGCAATTTAGCCTAAAAACCCCTAAAATGTACCTTGCACGAAAAATGATGTAAATGCCTATGCATGGGCGTGCATGTGGTACCAAAATGATCCTAGCGAAGTAAGGAGTCTATCCCCCTATATCGATCGCGACGATACCCTCGAAAAGCGCACATACAGACGACGAAGCTTCGCGACCTTTCACGACTCGTATCGATCCCACGGCCCACGAACCATGGAATGGAAGGCACTGGCGCGATCCTCACGACGAGTCGGTTCCAATGGTACCTCCTGCGCCTCGATCCGGGGTCGACACGGTCCAGAACTGGCAAGAAGGGGGACAGAGGAGAGAGAAAGAGTGAGAGAGGGGGAGAGAAACGAGGGAGAGAGAGTGTGATGAGTGGGGAGAGAGAGAAGGCGGGTCTGCCTAAACCCTCCCTCCCCCACTCCGTAATGCTTTCCAATGGTTTACCCGGACCAGCCTCACCCCTAAACCTTGTCTGTCTAAACCCCTCTGACCCTTCATCTTCCACTATAAAACCCCCATTTGGAACCTAATCTACAAGAAATCAAGCATGAAGCCTCAAGGAGCTCAGCCCCAGACTACAAAGGCGTGCTAAGGAGATTGTGTGTGTTTGCTAGGCTTACGCCGAGGGCATGCCGCATGGTCATACCTCATACGGCGTCTAGCCCAAACACCGACCTCCAAAAAGGTGGCCCCCTATTTTGATGAGCATATATCATCTCGATAATCCTGCATGATCCTCAGATCTTGCTTGGTGAAAGCACTCTACCTGGGTCATGTCTCGATATTCGTGTATGACCCTGATGCCACTTGGTGAAAGCACTCTGCCCAGGTCCTGTCTCGATATTAGTGCGTTACCCTGATGATGCTTGGTGAAAGCACTCGGCCCGAGCCTTGTCTCAATAGTCATGTGCCCCTAGACATTGCTCGACAAGAACACCCTGCTTGGCCCTACCTCGACGTTCGCGCATGACCTCTGATGCTGTTCATGAAGGCACCCTGTCTAGTCCCTACCTCGATAATCATGCACGACCCCCAGACACTGCTCGATCGGGGCACCCCGCCTGATCTTTGCCTCGACATTCACATACGACGCAGCCATTGTTTGACGAGAGCACCCTGCCCAATCTCGGTCCCGATGGTCGCGCACCATCAGACATGGCTCAATCGAGGCGCCCAGCCTGGTTCCCTGCCCCGGTGATCATGTGCCACTTTGGTGTCACCTCCATAAGCGTGCCCTCAGTGCTGTTACCCAGACAATGGGCATACTTAACAACTCCCGACGCAAAATAAAGTGTCAGGCCCCTGCCTCTGTCAACAAGCCCCGAGCACGACCATCAAGGTCTCGCGGCACCTGATCAGTTAGCTCCTTCAGTCACAACAGTGCCCCTGGCACCTGACTTCCAGTCACTCCAGTCACATCGGGGCCCGTGGCACCTGATCGCTCAACAACTCAGTCACAATGGTGCCCCCGGCACTCGACTGTCAGCCACTTCAGTCACAACGGTGCCCCCCCGGCACCCGACTACCATCAACTACAGTCACAACAGTGCCCTCGGCACCCGATCGCTCAATAACTCAGTCACAACATGTAAGTCTATATGGACGCCTAGAGACCAAATTCCTACAGATGGAGTGTCTGTAGACGTTCCAGAAAGGGGGGGGTTGAATGTATCCTCCCCTCTGCTTAGTGCGCCCACAGCAATCCCCGGAGTCGCTCTGTCGTCGCTCCTTTCCCCGTGGATTAAGAAGGTTCGTTCTGCTACACTCTGCTACAAGTCACCAGCAGAGACTCGGTTGGCAGGCATTCTAGCGGCATCTACAGTAAGATTCGGCTCGAGGCATCTTCAGCAAAGTCGTCCATCTTCGAGTCAGCCACGCTCCTGAAGTGGTCCTGCCTCCTTTCGTCAACGTCATCAACCGCTACAGGCATTTCCGTGCAACTGTGCCTGGACCATGCCTGTTTCTGAGTGCCACTTGGCAATGCCAACCCCAACTTCTCCTGTGCGAATCGGCCAGAACTCCCTTCATGAGAGTTCTTCTTCTTCGAGGCTCCGATGAACCAGAGGTGGTCCTACCTTCTTTTGACAACACCTCCCCCCGGGGCATCCATTTTCCCTTGATCATGCCAGATCCAGAACTCTCTGTTTGCCTAGGACAGATTGCCATCTAGTCAGCCCCAATACTCCATCCCCCACTCAGTTTCAGGCTGATCAGTCTTCCACAAAGTTGTGACATTCGATGATATAAAGCCAACACAAGTGGTTTCGTCTCATTCTGACATCAGCACAGAAGATTCCACCATGGCCATCGTCGACCTATCCTGTTGTTCACCCAGGAACCTGACGCTGACCATTCCGGCGACCACAACTGGTGAGGTGATCTAACAGCCATAAGCTTTTGAGGGTTCATCGTGCTCTCCATCAGCTATGCCCATGAGTTGGTCCCGTCACTTTTGGAGTTCTACAACGAGCGTACCTATCGACGCACCACGACCGCGCCATCTAGTCCTGCAAGGCAGAACTGCTCAGGCCATCGGCTGTGACCTCCTCCACCTTCCAGTGACATTGGCTCGACATCAGACTTTCAGGCATCCTTCGGCATCCCCCCAGGCTTCGTCCAGGCATTGATAGCACCACGATTGGACGTCCAAGCTAGGCGTACGCTATGGAACAAGCAAGCGCAGATCAGCAGTTTGGTTTCCCCTCCCCTCATTCCCCCCTCCTGCGTGAGGGTAGTGCATGTAATGGTTTGCCCATCCCCGTGATCCCCTCCCTACATAGAGTTTAGTAATTGTAATAGCAGGGATCATCACCGAGCTTCCTCGGCGCAGCGTGTCCGCCGGGTGCACACGCTCCCCGGTTCGCCCTCGTCTCCTACCGGAGCCGGTCCTTCGGATGGGCTAGGTACGTGCGACTGCCACTCCAATTTGCTTGCTTAGTATTAGTTCCAACTTATACTGTAAGAAGTAGGATCAAACTCATACTGACCTTCTTCTTCCCCCGTACTATTTTCTTTGCAGGTGCCCTTGGTTGCCTCACGGGCTTCTCGTCCCGTTGATGAAGGGACTGAGAAAAGACACTTGGGCGATGATCACCAAGGTCGCCTCCACCTCAGCTTGGATATCGTCTTCCACATCCTCTTCTACCTTAGATGGCACAGTATCATCCGTACTTTGTTTAAGGGGCCTTGAAGCTGAGACATTGGCTGCAATGGACACCAAAGTTTGACAGATAACTTCATCAACATTTTCAGCCCCCTGCACTCCCTCTCCAGGGGCTGCCTGTGGTGGCATGGTATCATCTGTCACCTGTTCGACGGGCCTAGGAGGTGCTGCATCAGCGACAATGTCCACCAAAGTTTGACAGATATTTTCCTCAACATCTTCAGCCCCCTGCACTTCCTCTCCAGGGGCTACCTGTGGCATCATCCATCACCTGTTCAACGGGCCTAGGAGGTGCTGCATCAACGGCAATGTTTTCTAAACTAGGATGCATATGTTCTGCAACACTGTGAGCCCCTTCCACCCTAGTCGGAAAGAAGGGCCTCATTTCCTCAAGTAGTCACTGCTGGATCTTCAATGTAGCGGTAATATCCTGTAGGACAGGCATGTATGGAGCTGATAAGGATGTCTCCTCATCACTGGGTCGGGTCATCATCTGACCACCGTACACCATCACTGTAACGACCCAGAGCTCCGAGTACCGATAACCCGATATAGTATCGGATTACTGCTACCAGGAACTGGAGAAGTCACCCAAGAGGCTGATGAAGCCCCTGAAGGGTTGGAGGGGTTTGTCGAGGGAGCGTATAAACAATTAGAATTACACCACGTGCAATATTAATTAGAGCAGTAATTTAAACTGAAGTGTGGAAGCAATTAAAATACATCAGAGTGATAGTTATATACAATAGTCTAGAATTTACAAATGTTCAAGTCCGACAATAATAAAACAGCCCCACTATTCAACTACACGGGACATACCCCGATCAAAAGTACACCAGGACTGACAGACCACAGCTGGCCCTCTAGGCACGGTCTCCAAAAACACGCGGTGGATCGACAGATGGCTGGGATGGCTCACCTACAAGAAGGAAGGGTGAGTCACAGCCAGACTCAGTAGGGGTCATGCGGATCCCTACCTCACACTAAACACGCAAGCATATAGTAATAAACATAATTAGAGCATGCATTTATCGTAGTAAACAGGCAATGGCACAGTTAACTCACAGTTGCTCCTCAAAATGTTCCTGATCCAGCGCCCGTGATTCCTACACAAGAGGATGCACCTGGCAGTCGTGGTCGTGCATTGAAGGAATTTTTGTTGTTTCATCCGCCGACTTTTGATGGCTAGATCGATCCAGATGCAGCTAGGGTGTGGCTGGATGCTACAGAGCACGTGTTCCGGTCCATGGAGTGTGCGGAGGATGAAAAGGTGATGCTCGGCACCTTTCAACTTCAAGGCACGATGCTAACTTGGTGGAATATAGAATGGGAGATCACCTTTCAATACTGTCCACTCTGACAAATTTCTTGGCCAGAGTTTGTCTCGACTTTCGAGCTTACCTTCAGCCCGGCTTATCTCAGAATGAACAAGATGCACCAATTCATGTAGCTTGTGCAAGGAGGGATGTCGGTGCTCGAATATCGAAACAGATTCATGGAATTGGGCCATTATGCATCCCATATTCTGGCAAATAAAGCTTTGAAGACTGAGCAGTTCTTGTGTGGCCTTCGAGCCGAGCTAAGATAATCGCTGATCATGACCCGAATAATGAATATGAATGAGGTGTATCAGGCTGTTGCAGCATTGGAATTAGATTTGGCAAGATCTCAGGCTCCTTCTCAGGCAGTGTCGGTGCAACTGACAGTTCCGTCTCAACCTAGTTATTATCAGCCTCCTGTACCAGGGGTCCTACCTGTCGTTCCTATTGCCAGTGGTATTTCCTCTTCGGGCAAGTCCCAATTCAGAAAGTTCAAGGGTAAGAAGAAGTTCAAGAAGTAGTTTGACCAGCAGGCATTGTCTGATGCGGTTCAACAATCAACTCCTTCCTCCCAACAATGCCAGAGTTCTGTTAGGGGATGTATGCGGTGTGGTGGTAGCCACCCAGGCAGACCTTGCTCCCTACCCATGGTGTGTTTTCGTTGTGACCAGTCGGGTCACGTGGTTAGGGACTGTCCCCAGTGACTGAAGCCAATGCAGTTTTCTCAAGTCGCTCAGCCCCAACCATCTCAACCTCAATTCAGGCCTCCTTTTCCACTGCCGCTGTCTCAACAATTTTATCCTCAAGCTTCTGCGGTGTCTTCTTTCCAGTCCTCTGCTACCATTGGAAGAAAATAAAAAGGCAAAGTGACTCATATCTTGCGAGCTGAAGCCGTAGCTTCCAACCTTGTCAAAGGTATTGTTACAGTTTTTGGTTGTGCAGCTCATGTCTTTTTTGATTCTGGTGCTTCTCACTCCTTCATTTCTGAGGATTTCATTGCATGCATTGAGGAGCCGATGATTGAGTTGGCGAAGGGATAAAGGGATGGTGTGGTAATATACAAGAAGCTAAAATAATTATAGAATTATATAATTTAATATGAATAAATAGGAATTAATAATTAACATTAAATAATTACATAGTCCACAATATAACAAGAGTCCAAATATGACAGTAGTCCACCACTAGTACAGTCAAGATAGAAAAGTACAACTACACGGGGCATACCCTGGCTCTGGTAACTGGGTACTAACCCTGGGCACTGGAACCGTGCTGAGCCTCAGACGCGCTTCTCTGAAGCCTCGCCTCACCTAAAAACATGGAAAAACGTAGGGAATGAGCCTCATAACAGAAGGCTCAGTAGGGATCACTCGAACCCCTACCTCGCAAAATGAGAAACTGCACAGGAAGCAGCGAATGTGGGAACTAGCAAGACGTAGAATAGAGAGCAAATAGAATAAATAAATGGGAAAGCTTAGTTACGTCTAGTACCGACCACATGGCATGAAAATCAAGACAACACGGCAAGAAACCAAGGGTTACAACCTGACAAACACAGGAGTACCTCCCACTAGAAGCAAGGCCGGATGCGCCCCCTGGCATCTTAGACCATGACTCAAGTGTCCCCCTCGTCGCCCCTGGCGGAACGGGGACACTGCACAAGTAACCACTAAACAAGGACTGGTCGGGGTCACGCTCGTCAGCGTGGGTCTGCTGCCCCCGACCACGTGTGCACACATAGACCATGCGTCCTAGGTCAGGCCCTCTGATTGCAAGACGTGGGGCCCTACGGTAACCAGCCTAAAAACTATCTCTCTCCGGGTAGCCTCGCCACCACTCCCTGGTGGGACCACATGCGTGTCGGAAGGCTACGACTAGTGGAGGGTCGTTGAAGAAGTAGATTCTCTAGTCAACGGAAAAACAACGTCTGAATCGGACAAGGCACAAGGACAACTCCTAGTGCTAACACCGACTCACGGTGATGCTAGCCGAGAACACACCACTTCCTGGGACCCCACAGCATGTATACACGGCCCCCATAAGATGCCCAGCATCAGTCGGACCGCAGGTCAGCATGTGGATTGAGGTTCACTCACCCGGGATTTGAATTGGCCAGAAATGAACTCCGGTCGGACAGAACACAGGTGGCGGTCCACTATGGACTGTCCCAGTGCAAGGTGGTCAGATGCTGGACCGCCCCAAAGGGAGACGGTCCTCTCTGGACCGCAGGAGGAACCAAGAGAGAAACGGTCTCCTGTAGACAGTTTAAAATAGAAGCGGTCCACTCTTGGGCCAGCTCACGGTGTAAACGAACGGATTCAGAGCTAGGTTGTTGAGAGTTGCCCTCCCCTCCTGAGGGTTCGGGCAATTGGAACGCCAGTGGCGTGTGGATGACGTTGACAGAAAAAGTCATCTCTTCCTGCCTGTGTGGCTGTGGGGGTCGAACCAATGAGTCGCCCATATCAACTATCCCTCGCTTGATGAAATCTTCCGTGAGGTCCTTGAAGGCTTGACAGTTAAAGATGATATGACCCACTGCCTCATGGCAGGGGCAGTAGTCTTGGTAAAACCAAGCCTCAGGCCGCTAGTGACTAGGCAACGTTGAAAGACTCAACAACTCTGCGCGGCAGCACGCAAAGAAGATTTGCAACATCTGCTCGCGGCGGAATGAGTATAACTTCACGGGCTCTGAATCTTCAAATGAGCTCGATGAGTCTTCCGAAAGCCACCCACCCAAACCGGGTCTTAGCGGGGTAGACGGAGAGACTCTTGCCCCCGCTCCGCGCGGAGCCGTGGGCAACCTGATCGGGCCTTGAGGGAAAGCCGCCAACTGATCATCCAGATTCTGAAGGAACTGCAACAGCCCCCGCTGCTCCCGCCTCAGCTGATAAATCTCTCTGCGGATTTTCTGGAGGATCCTTCTCACAGCGAGGCATTCTGCCATCGGCCAGCGCGGTGATTCAGGGACGGCTCGTGGTCGCTGATTGGATGACCCAGCTTCGGCGGCGTATGAGCTTGAAACTGGGGCCGCCTTATAGACTACATTGGCCGACCGGTTTGGCTGGCTCCAGGGATGCGGTTGTGGAGGCTCAACCGCATGACCCAACATATTTATTAGGCCTTTCTGAATAAGGTCTTCAGCTATGTCTTTGAAGACATAACAATCTGCAATAGTATGTCCCAACCTCTAGTGATACACACAGTAGTTGGGATCATCTGTCTTGTCTATCTCTGCCGACTTTCTCGGCTCTGGCAAGGAGAGCAATTTCTCTTTCATACATAGATCAAAGAGCATTTTTGTATGCTCTTTTCTAAATGAATATGGTTTCTTCGTGCACTCCGTCAGCACGCTAGCAGTTGCCTTGGTGTCGGACTTTTTGCCATTGCCTTTTGCCTTGGTTTCTCCCTTGTCACCATTTGTCGGGGAGAAATTGACCGAATTCACTTCCTTGCCACCAGCCGGGCGATCCTTGGATGTTTTGCCCTTGGCAGAGAGATGTGCTGGGTGATCGGCGAAGAACATTTCGATCTCCGCCACCACTGTGTTGAGTTGGTCAAAGCCCCGGATATTGGAACCCAGGAGCTTCTCACACAATCGCTGATGCACAGCTTGAGTAAACAGAAGATTCGTGACAGAAAATAGAAAACTAAAAGCTGAAATAAAAAATGTAGCTCTAACTAGAGCAGACTGGCTTTGGTTTTGAACCAGAAATGAAGAACACAGATAGGCTTTTCACTCTCACAATTCCTTCACTATGGTACTCTATTTTTCTCTCAGAACTTCTTCTTCCACTTCTTGATCTGTAGGCTCTCTCTTCCACCTTCACTGCTGCTCACTCTCTCTGTGTCGCTTTCTTCAGCTCTATGAGAAATGTTCTTCCATGTCTCTAGTGAAATTTGGGTGATCTGCCTTCTTTTATAGATAGCATGCGATCGACATGTGGTCACCACGTTCCCAACAAAAGCTTCACTCAGATCTAGTCGCCATCTTTCCACGTGTCAGAATCACCGCGTTGTTACTTTCCACATGTCAGGATCACTAACTCGCTCCTTACCTTGGATCACGTGCCATAAACCTGGTACTTAAACTACACGTGAGATAAGTTCGTAGGTTGTTAGTAAGATGCTCGATCATATGGTTGACGTGACAGTATAACAGACAGAGGCATTAGCTATTTGATAATACTCACTGATTTTATGCAAGAGCAAGACATATGTCAATAAGCAGATGCATAGACCGAATAGCAAGACTTAAGTGTGAGCAATACATACTGCAAATATATTTGTTTGTACATGCACAGCATAGATGTGAGAGATAATAGACTAGCACTGACCTTTATGTGCAAATGGCATTGACCTTAGTATGATGTGCTTCCCACTAGCATCGACCTTCACCACAGGACTAGGCAAGGTAGCATCGACCTTAGTATGAGACAGATGACTAGCACAGACCTTAGATTGATGTGTTATGCAACTAGCACCGACCTGGGACAAGCACAGACTAGAATGTGCACAGACCTTCCAAGCAGTCAATACAAATGTGTACTGACCTTAGGATAGGCACCAAGCAAATGTGCACTGACCTTGTATAGATGCAATGCGAAAGTGCACAGACTTTATATGCTTACTATAAACTCTGCACCAACGTTATGCTCATTTCTGCAAAAACATGCACCGACCTTATATGCACTTCTACAGAGACTAGCACCGACCCTTGCATGCGGCCTGTGAAATATGCACCGACCTTGTATGCAACCTGTGAAATATGCACCGACCTTGTATGCATTTCTAATAGACTGTGCATAGACCTATATGAAGACCACCAACATGTGCACAGACCTGTTAAACTGGGAACAGGAAAGTGCATCGATGAAAAATCATCCTTGGGACATGCTTTATCGAGATCTCTGAAATCAATAACAATTCACACCTTTCCATCCTTCTTGATGATAGGGACTATGTTTGCCACCCACCGAGGATACAAAACCACTCTAATGAACCTGACTTTATGTAATTTATCAACTTCTTTTTTCATCCTTAAGACCATGTGGTGGTGAAATCTTCTAAGCTTCTATTTAACGGGTGTTGCCCCTGGTTTAAGCACTAATTGGTGTTCCACAAAGGATGGGTCAAGACCTGGCATGTCCTCATAAGACCAGATGAAAGAATCACTATACTCCCTTAGGACCTTAATTAACTCCTCTTCAAGCTCTAGAGGGAGATTAGCAGCAATAATGATGGGCCTGGGCTCCTCATTAGTTCCTAGATTAATTTCCTTGGTAGGTTCATCCATCGCCGATGATGGCTCATCAAATCTCTTTAGGCCCTACACATATACGTCGACAGTGTCATCTGCATCCCTGTCCTCAAAATCGACTGGGTCCTTCTCATCCACAACTTCATAGACACCTAATCCATCGTCGCTCCACACCCCATCTTGCTCCTCATCTTCTTCTAGCACAATTGCCGTAGCTATAAATTCCGTGCACTTGAAAAGAGCATGACATCGCTTAGCTAGATCCTGCAAGAACCTATCAGGATTAGATTTAGAATGGCGCGTCGGTGGGTGCGGCTCAGGCAAGGATGGGCTGGATGAACTAGAACATGACCCTACTTCTCTAGACCTAACAGACTCTACTTCCCTAGACTCGACGGATCCTACATCTAACCTAGGAGAAAGGAAATCTAATGGAAAGGGAGCATCAGGGGCCTCGTGCCCTTGGGAAGAGGACGGATAGAAGAGAGCGTAATCTTCCACTGAAATCTCCATTTTGAAATTGACATTTTTTTTGGAGATCAGTGGTGATCATGCAACAAGAGGAAGAGGGAGGAGGAGGAAGCGCGAGAGGATAGATGGACAGGCAGAAGAGATCAAGGTGTGGGTCGGAAGAGGAGAAGAACGAGGTAGAAAGATCAATGGGTGGGCAGTGCGCATAGTCACAAACTTTAACGATGAGGAAATCAGTTGGGATCTGAAACATCAAGAGGTTGATCATAAAAGGAGGTGAACGGGATACAAAATCCAACTTTTGGAAGAAGGAAAACAAACAGGACGGAGACCAAGTGAAAATGACGGGTGAGCTCCCTCTTTCTCGTAGATAGTAAGCTGGCTTCTTCAGCATGTTCTGTGCAAGCTGCACCTCCAGGTTTCTCTGGCAGCCATCTTCATAAAACAACCTGGCAAAAGCTTGACTAAAATCAATCATATCATCGACAGGCCCCCTGGGCAGCAGTGGCAGGCCGAAGAATGGACAAGTTGTGTCCTCTCTCTTGAGCTGACTTGAAGGTGCTTTTAAGGTACCTGACTAGAGAGGGCCCCTGACAAAGTGCTGATGGTAGTCCTAAGTCAATGACCTTGAGTTGCTCAGAATTGACAATGAGGTCTCTCGATAACTGAGGCCCCTCTTGTTCATTTTTTGTCCTTTAGGAACCGGCTTAGTCTGCCACTATAGCTGTGCACCAAGACCTCTTCCCGGCTGACAGCCTAATTTTAATATCATGTTCCAGCCCTTTGAATCTCTGATCTTTGGCTTCTCTTTAATATTCACTGGTGCAGTGGTAGACTTACGTGGCGCATAGGCCCATGAAAAATTCAGATCTAGTACTGAGATCACGGGCCGATTACTGGGCCACAATGTCGGCAAAATCTTCTCTGAAACAGCTTTGACAGACTGGACCATGGAAATACTCTTAACCTTGACCACCCTCCATTGGAATGAAAATTTGAGGCATTGGTGAGCAGTGGATGGTACGGTGCTGAGATTATCGATCCGTGGTCGACCCAAAATAACCTTGAACATGGGGTCGATGTCGAGCACATAAAATTCAATGGGCATCGTAAGCGGCCCAAGTTCAACTTGAATGGTGACTACCCCATGACACGCCCTTCTTGAATTATCATGCGCTACAATAGTGGTTGGGGTTGGCCTCAATGAATCTTCTGAAATATTGCAGGCCCTCAAAGTGCTGAGGGGACAGACATTAATGGAAGCCCCGGTGTCTACTAGTGCCGCATCTATGCTTACTTTGTTGAGAATGATAGAAATGCATAGCGGCATCTGACGTGCCTTGGGAGGTGCTAGCTCGACTTTTGAAAAAATAATAGCCGGCCCCTTGGAGATTGTAGCCAGGGCGGTTGGTAAGCTGTCCAATATCATATCTTCATTGACTATAACTTTTGTAGAAAATTCTGGAGTGCATCTTGATGGAGCGTGGACCTTTTGATTAATTCTAGCACTAAAATTTTGGTGGGCACCCGGTCTAGATGATGTAACAAATCATATTGCGTACCTGGCAGTGGTTTTGCCTCCTCCTGATCAACAGCCTATTGTGAGGACTAGGGATTGGGTGTGGGTGCACCGATGGTGGTATAGTTCCGATGGAACAAATGCTCGCTCCATAGGGTAAGGTTCTGAGCCGGTACGGCATCAGATGGGCTCATAGTAGGCGGCTTAATGTGCCCGATGGGGTGGATTAGTGGTGTGGGGGTAGGCGTGGTGGAGACAATGGGGGTAATGGGGGTAATGGTGGGCCATGGAGGGAGGATGACTGGTTAAGGGTTAGATGGTGACGTGGCGATGATAGGCGATGCGGGTATTTACGGAGGAATAAAGGTAGGTGTAACAACGGGAGAAGCTGATGGTAGGATGAGGGGTTTAGCGGATGTGGAGGGCGTAGGGGTTTGATAGTTTAGCGGGAGGATGATGGGCATAGAAGGTGGAGAAGGGTTGCGATAGGTGTGGTGGAGGGCCATAAGTAGCTGGACCAAGGCTTCATCATCATAAGACCACCCGACGTCGGGAGCTGAGCATTAGACACAGTTAACCTAGGCCGGTGCCGGTGGCTGGGGTTACGGAGCGGGCGGATGATTCAGCATGGGGTTTTGGTGAATCCCCAAATCTTGGACAGGCTACTGTTGCGGTGGCTGCGGCTGCGGTGCTTGCTGCTACACTTGCTGCCTCGACGCTTGCCTTCTCTTTTCTTTAATTTCAGTAATGGCTTTATGCATCTCGGCCCAATCGATACGCTGCCCTTCATGTAGATCATACACAAGGTCTCTAAACTGAAAATAACCATCAATATTGTGCCCGGGCTGCCTGTGGAACATGTAATACTTGGACTGATCAATGGCCGGGTTCCAGTTAGGTCGTTCCGGAGGAAGTTGAATTGCACCAATGGACATAAGAGCTGAGAAGATGTCCGGGAGAGACTCGGGCAGAGGAGGATACTGTGCCCTCTTTGGAGCCCGGCGTTTGTTTGCATAGCCGTTGGGTGGAGGGACGTTGTGGTATTGTGAAAGTTATTGAAATTGTTGGGGAGTGACAAAGGCAGTTTATGGAGTAGGGAAGGTAGGCTGGGCATTTTGTGGAGCGGGGAAAATGGGTTGGGTATTTTGTGGAGTGGAGATTTGAGGGTTGCGTGGGGTTTGTGGAAAATTTGACCATGCTGGATGTCCCCGTGGTGAGAAGACGGGCCCCAAGTGTGGGATCAGATGGTGATGACCCCATCAAGGATCTTCTTCAGGGGCTCATTGGTCAGCATGACGATGGAGTGCCCTTGGAAGTAAGGCCGGAGGTGCTTGGACGAGGTCACCAATGCTAGCATGAATTTCTCAGTTGCGGGGTACCTTCTTTCAGCCTCGTTGAGCACCTTGTTGGTATAGTATACTAGCCTCTCCACTCCTGCGTCATCTTGGACCAGGACTGAGCTCACTGTTGAAGGAGTTCACGAGAGGTACAGGTACAGTGTTTTGCCCGGGATCGGCTTTGATAGCACTGGGGGTGAAGGCATGAACTCCTTCAACTCTGGAAAAGTCTTCTGACATTCCTCATCCCAAGCAAACGTAGCAGATGCCAATTAGGGCCCCCTCAACAATTTGAAGAAGGGCAGGCATCATACGGTCGCTCGAGACAAGAAACGGTTGAGGGTATCGATGCGCCCTACCAAGCGCTGGACATCTTTGACTCACGTGGGTGGCTTCATGCTCAGGATGGCCTGAACCTTGTCAGGGTTGGCCTCGATCCCATGTTGTGTCACCAGGAAGCCCAGGAACTTCCCGGATCGAACTCCAAAGGCACATTTCACTAGATTGAGCTTCATGTTATACCTCAGGAGGGTGTTGAGGGTTTCAGCTAGGTCGACAAAGTTGTCTTCAGCCTTGGGTGTCTTGAGGAGCATGTCATCGATGTAGGCTTCCACGTTCTGACCGATTTGCCCTTCAAAAATGTGGTTGATCAGCCTCTGGTATGTCACGCTAGCGTTCTTCAACCCGAAAGGCATTCGAGTGTAGTAGTATACGTCAAAGTCGGTGATGAAGGCTGTCTTCTCGATGTCTTTGGGATCCATCCAGATCTGATGGTAACTAGAGTAAGCATCCAGAAAACTGAGCGTCTCATTACCGAAGGTCGAGTCGACTAGTTGGTCGATGCTCGACAATGGGTAACAGTCCTTTGGTGTGGCCTTGTTGAGGTCGATGAAGTCCACGCACATCCGTCATTTGCCAGAAGCTTTGGGTACCAAGATGACATTAGCGAGCCACGTCGGGTAAAGGACCGATCGAAATAGGCCGATTTTCTTTCCCTTAATAATCTACTCTTTGATGATCGTCTGCTTCTTAGGGCCATGCTTTCTTCGGCGTTGCTGGACGGGCTTCATCGACGGGTCAAGGTTGAGCTTGTGTACCACCATCTCCCCAGGGATCTCGGGAAGATGCTTGTTTCCTTTCCTTAGTTGTTAGTTTCTCCAGATTGGCGTCATTTGGTCAGCCATTTCCTGAGTGATGAGTTCGAAGCTTCTGGAGGATTCCTATCGCTTGTTGGTCGAGAACGGATGTCGTTGCCTTAACGCCCGCTTTTCAGTCCGTTTTGCTTCATCTCCGCTTCATCTCCATGTTCCATTTTGCTTCCACTACACCTCCGCTCACTCCCCTGCAAAGAGGACGTTAAGGAGGGGCATCTGTTGACATCCGTTTTATGACCAATTAGTCGGGTCGTCTCCTTACTCATCTTAAATGATGCTCCGAGTTGTTTTCCCTTGTTGAGTCTTCCTTGGATCAGTCAGAAGTCTCTTTGTTAGGTCATTGCCTTCCTTGGTGGGGTTTCGGCCTTATTTTATGCTAAGCAAGCGCTTTCGAGTTATTTTATCACCTTCTTAAGCATAACGCATCCTCAGTAGCCCATTATGTTAGCACAACGCATCATCCTAAGTGCGTCTCATCCAGCGTCTCATCCAGCGTCTCATTCAGTGTCTCACTTATTAAGCGCATCTGTTGATAGCCGTTATGTATAACATAACGCATTTTAGGGAGTCCGTTATATTTAGTGTCTCACTAAGTCTTTCAGTTGGCATCCTAAGTAATTTAACGGCCCGATTTCCACCCGTCGTCTAATGCATGTCGCACTCTGGTAGGTCTGTTATAGTACCCTAAGGTCGAGTCTTCTATAGTCTGTCTTGGCCATTCGAACCTCGTTTTGCCTTTATGCTCTCAAGGTCTATAACAGCCCTATGTCCATCCATCGTCCAATACATGGCGCACACGTCTAGGTCCGTTATAGTGCCCTAAGGTCGAGTCTTCTACAGTGTGTCTTGGTCGTTCAAACCTCGTTTGCCTTTATGATTTTAGGTCTATAATGGTCCTACGTCATCCCGTCATGAAGAACAGATAACGCCCCTGGTTAAATCCGTTATGCGTCCCAGAGTCCTACGCCCGCACGTTTCGCCTGCCGTTCTTATCTCTTTTTGGATAAGGTCACATGGCGGACTGGGGGAGATGCGTTGTGTTAATATAGCGGTCTATCGCGGATGCGTTATTCTTCACAGAGGAGTTCTAGTAGAACTCTATTTCTCTGCAGTTTCATGGTTGGATTGTGGAGGGTCTTATCATGATTTTTATCCCAAATCTGATCCTTAGGACCTTATACTAGTTTCTATGGACTCTTGGGAGTATTATCTTCAAGAGTTTGTCTTCAATCCCTCCACTTATTGACTGTTCCTTTTGTCCTTGTGCTTTGTGCTGAAGCTGGTACTCTCTTTTATTGCACTTAGGTTCCTTGTGTTCGGTCGCTCACTGGATCAGTAGTCGTAGCGTGTTAATTGTGATTCTAATAAGTTGCAGTGTCATCGTACATGTGCTGTGATGCGATTGTCGAGGTCTTTCCTGATGCCTATGTGCGTTGTTAAGGGTGCGCAGCGGAAGCATGTGGGTTGGCTACCTACTGGTCGAGGATCGTTGTGATGAGATTCTCGCTGGTCGAGAGGTTTTACTTCTTCTCGATGTGACTTCATCTTGGCTTTCTGTGCCCTGATGTCATTTGTTACCGTGCTATTATTGGTAATTTTCTGGTGTTGGCATTGGCATTTGCGAGTGTTGGGGAATTTGTCAACTTGTCTGCTGATTGAGTACCCTCTACTCTGTATCACCTCTCGTGGGTGTTGTGCTCTCTAGGCATAATTGTGGTCCTTGAGAAGCATTCCCTTGAGATGGTCATTTGTGTCACTTTCTTGTGTCGTGGGTCTTCCTTGGTGAGTAGTTTGACACATGACTCGTTCCTTGTAGTCGAGTGATCAGCTGCTGTTATGCCTTTATGTGACCCTGCTTGTAGATGTGTTCCGCGATTCTGTGTATTGTTCAGAGCCGAGATCCTGCAGGTGCTATCGTGTTGTTTCTGTATGAATTTGTGTTTCTGTCATGGACCGGTGTCTTGTCAGTTAGCGTTGATGTACTCTCCTTTCCTGGTGAGATTAGCTTGCGGCTCGGTCAGATATGTTATCCCACTGAGGATTGACTCGATTCTACACCTGGTCTAGTGTAGCTGTTTTACTGTAGTTCTTGCCATGTATTTGTCATTAGTGTCCTGTGTGCCAGGTGTTCCCTGTCGCCTTTGGCACCAGAGCCGATGATGTTGTCAGGCTGTCAGTTGAGAGGACTATGTTTCCCTGTGTAAGCTGATGCGTGATGTGCCTATCGCTTCTGTTGATTCGTTTCTCGATGTCCGTTGTTCTGGCAGTCGTGTCTCTTTTCCTGTGAGACGTAAGCGACGTTGCCTTATTTTGGAGGTGTAGAATTTGTGTTCACTTGCGTCATGCTCACTCTGAGCGTGTCCTCATGATAATGATCTGACATTGTTCCTCTGGGCCTTAGTTCTCGTGTTTTGTGTTAGTAGTTGTTGGGTTGTTCTTCCCTGCCTTACCCGTGCTTGTCCTTATATTTCAAGGATGAAATTTCTTAAAGGAGGGGAGGAATGTAACACCCTGGATTCTTACCAGATCTTTATTCTCACGCCACTCCCTCTCTCTCCTCACTCTCTCGATCACTCTCTCTCTCTTCCTCTCGAATCTCTCTCTCCCTCACATGTTCTCTCTCCTCTCTCACCCTTTCACTCGGTTCACGGTCCAAATGAACCTCGGTCGACGCGTGGGAGGTACCGACGGGACGGGCTCGACACGAGGATCGCGTCGGTACCCTTCATCCCTCGGATCGTGGAGCGTGGAGACACGTGCGAGCGGAAGGATGACGTGGCCCCCGTCGCCCGATCTGCACCGATTCCCTGTTTTTGCGGCGCAAGAGGTAGGGGAACGGACTCCTTGTCTCGCCAAGAATCTGTTGACGCCTCTTGCATCGCCATCTGTCGCCATCTTCATCATTTTTCGTACAATTATACAATTCCTGTTTTGGGTGATTTGGGGCTAAATTTCTCGTTTTGAGTTCCTCTCTCGATTTCTAGTCCAGACGACCGCTGATCGAAGCAAGGGAGGTACCGTTAGATTGGTCGCGTTGCGAGGATCGCATTGACGCCCACCTTTCCTCGATCCGCGGAGCGTGGAGTCGAGCAAGGTCGGGAGGGGCCACGTCGTCGTCTCGTCAGATCGGCATCGAATCGTCATTTTCGTCGTAATCCAGGTAAGGGGATGGATTCCTTACCTCGTTAGGACACTGCCGGTACCACTTGCGTCGCGGTCCAACGCCCTTTGCCTCGTTTTTCATGCATGTTCCTGTTTAGTTTATTTTTAACCTTTTAATGCCTGAAATTATCTCCAATGCTTGAAATCATCTCCATGGGCATCGTATTTTAATTCTAGTGGTATGCGTAGGCTTGGAATGTCGGTATGGTACGGCAGGATGGTTTGGTTTAGTGTTTTCCCGCGTCCCCCGTCGATTTCGATCGATCGGGAGGGGGTTTCGGTTCTGACCTCCGGAGTCGCAAAACCCAGGTGACATAACCCGCCTGCCCCGGTGCGTTATAGTCATTTGGCACACCCCTAGAGGTGCATTATATCATCCGTGAACTGTGAGTTTTCTGTGGATTTTCGTGTTCGGGTGGCTTTAACGTGCCTCGTGTGGTGCGCTATAGTCCCTGCTTGTGGAGTTGAAGGCCTGTTGCCTTTAACGCCCCTATCCCTGCGCGTTAAATTCATATGACGCCCCTGGTTAGGTGTGTTATATCCCGCATTTAACTGTGGATTCTAAACGTTCTGGTAGGCATAACGGCCCATGGGAGGTGCGTTATGTTCCTATAACGCCCCACCCTTGGTGCGTTATATCCCTTATCAGTTGTGAAAGAAGAATGGCATCATCAGTCGACGACAATGAGTATGAAAATGGCTTGGAGGTTGAAGCCGATGAAACCGCCCCTCGGTGAGAACAGAGAAAAAGAATCTCTGTATTCGAGAGGTTGACCTTCTCGGAGCATATGAAAAGGAAGGTCCATCGATAGAGGAGAAGAATGCAAGTCTTCACTTGCAATGTGGCTAGGGTGCCTGGCTGATATGTAAGACTACCTGAGGAGCCTTAGGAGCTGGCTCGGTTGGTCGGAAGGCCAGGGCCGAATACCCGAAGGGCAGAAGCCGCAAGGGAGATGATGGTAGCAGTTAGGGGAAAGCAAGACCTAGCCCACCACCTGCAACATGATGAAGTCACCATTCTGACTGCTAATGTGGTGATGGCGGAAGAAGAAGATATGCTGCTCGACATCCTGCCTGAAGGTGCATCAGGGGAAACAACAGAAGCCATCCCCAGCACAGCGGCCATGGACCCGACAGTGCTGATGATGCTTCAAAGGTATCGACAGGAGATAGAGTTGCTGAAGAAACAACTAACGGAGAAGACAGAATAGTCTTCGGCCTCCAAGCAGCCCGAGATGTAGGGCGAATCGTCACGGGGAGCTACCAACCTAAGCGACTTCCCACCACTCTACACCTTGCCCCAGTCGGCAGAGCCCAGCTTGGCAACTACACAGCATCACCTGTCATAGCCACTGATGCCACCAGTGCTACCTCAGGTGCACCACACACCCCAGGCCCCTCCACTATTGCATCCTCCTCTGCAGCCGACCGCTTTGGTCACTCCGTACCTATAGCTGGCACACTTTTACCCAGAACTGATCGATCCGACCGCCATAAACAAGCTGATAGTGGAAAGGATGATCGAGCTGAAGCTTGCCGAAAGAAGTGAAGGCGACTGTGTCGCATTTGATGCTTACCGGGTACCATACCCACCACACCATGCTACGAAGCGGCTCCCTCCTGGGATCAGCAGGCCGCCTAAATTAGACAAGTTCAACGGGAAGGGATCCCTGAAAGAACACGTCGCCTAATACATGACCGTCATGGGCGATCTAGCTGCCTACGAGTCATACTTGCTGAAGTTTTTTGGGTCCTCACTGACGGGGCTCGCATTCGAATGGTATTCAAGTCTCCCGACTGGGTCGATCAGCGATTGGCCGGATATGCAAAAGAAATTCAGAGAAAGATTCCATGTAACAGAGAGGGAGGTCACGGTGGCCGAACTCTACTCAACAAGACAGAGGGCAGATGAGATAGCCCTCGAATATATTAAGCCAAGGGGCTGAAGGTGTGCCGTTGGAAGGGCAACCTGGGCGTTTCATTTTCTTCTTTTCTTCTTTCATCTTCTCTTCTCTTTTCTCCTCTTCTTTATTCCCCTACACGTAAACAAGGGGTGAGAATTTTTTTAGTGTCCACACATCGCCACCACCGCCCTCACCCAGGGGATGCGAGACCGCATCCTCCAGCGCGCCCTTGGGGTTGAGGCCCCGGCGACCCTTCCTGACCTCCTCGCCCTAGTGCAGAAGCTTGCGCGCTATGAGGAGAACACGGCGGCCCTGGGCCGTGCGGTCGGAACCGGGCGATTCGATCGTAAAAGATCGGTCGATCCTCCTCGAGAGAGTCGAAGCAAGTGCGAGTGGCGCGACGGGGGTCACCGCGATCGATCCGAGAGGGAGAAAGGCACCTACCATCACTATATGCCTTTGACTACTCCTCTTGACCAGATACTGATGGAGATCCGTGAGGAGCCCTTCCTCAAATGGCCCCCCTGGATGAAGTCAGATCCGAGCACGAAGAATAAGAAGAAGTACTGCCACTACCATCGAGACCACGGCCACGACACCATTGAATGCATCAACCTCTGGGACGCTATCGAGGACCTCGTTCGGAGGGGGCTCCTCGATAAGTTCCTTGCCAAGGCTACAGAGTGATGGCAGAAGACGTCCCCACCCATCAACAATCGACCCAATGGCAAAGAGATTATGATGATCTTTGGAGGACCAGCGGCAGGAGGCGACAGTGCGAGCCGGAGGCGGCGGTATGCGACGGCGGTCGGCAACAATAGCCACGATGACAACTCCCAGCGCGGAACTCCCACCCTGGAGCATTCAGGCGATCCCATTATCTTCTCCGAGGATGACCTAGAGGGCATCACAACGCCCCATTTCGACGCATTGGTGGTCTCGGCCACCATTAATCAATGTACTGTCTGGCGTATTTTAGTGGATAATGGAAGCGGACCCGACGTTATTGCGTATGACTATCTTGTTCTCATGGGTGTGGATATGTCTCAACTCAAACCATTGTACACACCGTCGTATGACTTCTCGGGCACGACCGTCTACCCAGAAGGGCGTGTCTCGCTGCCGATCACATTTGGAACCACGCCGAAAGAGGTGACCTTCCTCGCTGACTTCACAGTAGTTAAGGTGATGGCAGGATATAATGCCATTATCGGCCGAGGAATCCTCGGTTTGCTCAGGGGGGTCCCTTCCTCCTACCACCAAAAGCTCAAGTTCCCCACCCCTCGGGGTGTGGGAGAGGTCCGGGGAGCCGCCACTCGTGCCTCCAGTGGTGATCACATTGGCTGTCAGAGCCGTGGAAGGTTCTTTCGGGGAGGTCTCCTTGGGGCTTGTCCGTGCCACTTTGCCTGCCACTCTTCCTCTTCTAGTGAGAGGCCCGGGTCTGGCAGAGAGTCTGGCCACCTCTTCAGGGTCGGTAGGTAGGGCTCCGTACCGGCCAAGAACTCCTGCCATATTGTAGGTGAAAATTTGCCTGTTCTTGTTTCTCTTCGCCATCCTTCTCAACAGCTTATTTGGGAACACCAATCTGTCAAAAATCGACCGTTGGGGCGGCACTTCCTCCTGAATAGGGGACTGGCATCGTTCCTTCGACCGGTTCCTTGATTCTACGCTAGGCACAGATCGGATTTCTTCTTCTTCTCGAAAGGCAGAGGCCACTGTCCCTAGTAGTCTTTGATGACACATAGGGGGGCTACATGGGCCCTAGAGGTAGTTTCTCATGGCTTGCTCGATCCCTTCCCACTCCTGGTCAGGGAGAGCAGCCAGTAGTTGCATGCCGACGGTGACAGCAAGATGAGTGCAAGCCGCGAACGTCGGGCGGGCAGCATGGTGATGACGCCTGCGACGTTGGCGGCGGGCGTTTTTGGGTAGCGTTGGTGCAAGAACTGCCAGTTGGTAGGTCAGGGTCGCCATCTCGCCCCTTTCGTCTCCTCAGGCCCTCCTCGGGCGAATGTAGCTTGGCCCTGCGTGGGCCACTGCAGTGGGTTTGGGCTTCCTTGGGAACCCAAGCTTGTTTTAGTTTGGCCAGCCTGTGAGCTGGTACATTCCTCGATGCCACAGCCGGGATGGCGGGCGCCTTCTCCTTCAGCTTCTCCAGTCCTTGGAAAGAATTGTGGACTGGAACGGATGGTATTACGCGGTCCGAAATCACCTCGGACCTTTGCCCGTTAAGATGGACTCGGATGGTCCCAACAGTCATGGACTTCCCCGAGGTGGATATGCGGCGCCCCGGAGCAGCACCAGTGTTGTTCCTCCGGAGCCTCCTCCGGTGAGACACCAATCCTTGGTGAGACGGGCTGGCAGTTTGGTGCACATGGTGCACGTTGCAACTCAGCATCTCTGTCGGGATGCCATTGTTGTTCTTGGCCACAGCTCAGACAACAGCAGCTTCGGTGGCCCCTTGGGCGGGGGCGTCAGTCTTCGGCGAGTCGGACGCCTCCATGTCCAACATGTAGATGAAGGCTACCCCCAAAAAGTTGGGGAAGCCGACCATGGGAGGGAAACTCCCAAAGCAGAGGGGGACGGTGAGGTCTTTCTCGAGCTGCTCCTCACTGCTTCGACGCTCCTCCAAAGCCCGCAAATATTCGCTCTCCTGGGCCTTGATAGCAGCAAGCTCGTTAGGGGCCCGGGTTTCAAGGAATTCGCGATGGTTCACATATTTTAGCAATAACAAGACTCGTCGTGACCACTCCTCCAGCGGGCAACCCAGCACTTGAAATGCACCGGTTAGCTGCAGCACTACCGCGTGCGCTCCTCAGTATGTGAGGGAGGGGTCGGCCAGCATCAGCGAGCAAAGCGTCAGCAACATCTGCCGAACCGGTGCACCCGAGGCGGCATGGCCAATCGAAGGTATTGCTGGAAGATTGAACTCCACCGCGCCATCCATGGCAGCCCACATCTCTGCATCCACCACAGCCGAAGAAGAGGGGAGCGCCACGGCCAAATCACTGTGGCCTCCTGCTTCAACGGATAACCCCTGGCCCCCTATCGCCAAGGGAGCTGCTGGAGCTGCAACTGAACCACTTGGCTCCGCTATCGCGAGGGGCTACTCCTCCCTGCTCTCAGTCGGAGGAAGGGCGGGAAGCGGAGCTTACTCGGGCACCGCTGTTGAAGGCTCGGCCACCTCTTCCATTGATGCCCCCTCCTCCCCGCGAACTATAAGGCTGGCGGGCGTCTTCCCCAGGAGCCGGCCTTCCTCAGGTGTCACGAGCGACCGAGGAGGTGGAAGGGGAACCATGAGCTTCAGCCCGCTCCCTGACCGCAGGAACGACACTAAGCGCTCCCACTCCGATGCTGAAAGCAGTTGTGGCTCGTCGACCTCCGCAAGGCCCGTTGCCCCCCTCCGCTTCGCAACGGCCTTGCGGGCCTTGGCAGTGCGTGCCTCGGGGAGACTCCTACCCTCCTGAAACATGAAAATGGGGTTAGCCTTACCTCGATCAAGGCGGGTTGCCCCAAGCCTTGAGGAGGCGTAGGAGAGGTCCCGGAGGTCCCGCTTTACCTCGGTCACTGGAACTATTCTGTCTTCCGGTGCTATCTCTCCCTCCTCCAGAGCCTCACCGGCCATCGAGGCGGTCTCCGCGGCTTCTTCCTACTGCAGGACCTCGAACAAGGCTGCCAGCTTCCCCAAGCCGGCGTCGCCGCCCCCAGGTGGCTCTACTGGTGCATCCGGGATGGGCGTCTCCATGGTTCCTGGTTGGGTTTGCTCCTGCAGGTTGACCGAGGGATAAGAGACAAAGGGCCGAAAGCTAGCCACAAAAGGGGGGCCCCATATGAATGGGCCCACACTTACAAAATCCTCGCCCGAAGTCGCCCGAAGAGAGCCCAGTACCCTCCTTTGCCAGAAACCCTCACAGATATCTTCTCTGCTCTCATGTCAGTAAGTGCAATCTAGCTTCCTCCAGAATGGCCCGTCTGGAACCCGACCATTGATCAGACTAAATATTCTATGTTTCACAGGCAGCCCGGACATACGATTGAAGGATGTTTTCAGTTTAGAGATTTGGTCTATGACCTGCACGAAGGACACAAGATAGATTGGGTCGAAATGCACAAGGCCATCATGGAAATTAAAGAAAAAAGAAGGTAAGCACCGAGGTAGCAAGTACAACAGCAATAAGCACCACTGCCACAGCAGCAGCCACCATAGCAGCAGCAGCTGGTACAAGACTTGGGGATTCACCAAAATCCCATGCCGAACCATCCTCCCACTCCGCACCTCAGCCGCTGGGACCGGCTCAAGTCAACTTGGTCCAACCCCCAGTTCCAGACACCGGGTGGTCCTATGATGATGATGGCTCTATCCAACAACTCCTGGCCCTCCACCACAACTATCGCAGCACTTCTCCATCCCCTACTCCTACCATCGTCACTCCTAACCATCGAACCCTTCCTTCGCTCGCCAAACCATTCATTCTCCCACTCACGTCCACTCCATTGACAACACCCGCACCTGTCCTGCCATCTCACTCTCCGCTCATCACCCCTGTAGTCATCACCACGCCTCCATCCAACCCCTCGCCTATCATCATTCCTCCACCTGCCTTCACGCCTCCACCTATGCCTGCGCCCATCATCACCATGTCTCTATCTAACCCTTCACCCATCATTCTTCCAAAGCAACTCGCTACCTCCACTGTCATCCCTACCACTCCCATCATCTCTGCCACACCCTCTTCCACGCTACTCATCCACCCTACTGGGTCCATCAGACCGTCAATCGATGCCGTGCCGGCACAGAATCTTGTCCTACAAAGCGGGCGTTTGTTTCACAGGAACTATACATCCACTGGTGCACCTGCACCCAATCCCCAATCTTTACAATCGATTGCCGATCAAGAAGAGGCCGAGCTGCTACCGGGTACCCAATATGATCTACTGCATCACTTAGACCGAGTGCCCGCCAAAATATTTGTGCTAGAGTTGATAAAAAGGTCCACCCTTCACCAAGATGAATTAAGGAATTTTCTTCAAAAGGTGATGGTTAGTGAGGACATGGCAGTTGACAGCCTACCTACGGCCTTGGCAACTATTTCAAAAGGGCCGGTAATTACATTCTCTGAGACTGAGCTAGCACCTCCAGAAGCTCGGCAGACACTATAAGGACCAGAATTTCACTACTCATGGACTGAGAAGTTCGCCCTGGCTCGGGTTATGACCGTGGGTAAGCTACGACCATATTTCCTTGCGCATCAGATCGTCGTCCTCACTGATCAGCCGTTGCGCCAAATCCTCCAGAATCCAGATGCCTCGGGAAGACTTATCAAGTGGGCCATTGAGCTAGGCGAGTTCGACATCAAATTTTACCCCAGAATTGTGATCAATGCCTAGGCCATCTCTAACTTTGTCACTGAGTGTACGTTGCCCGAGGAGGACTCCCCCAAGCTGTCATCAGGGCCCGTATGGGAACTCTATGTCGACAGCTCAGCCTGTGCCATTGGCAGTGGGGCAAGCCTCATCCTACTATGGCCAGAGGGAGTGGAGCTGCAATACGCTTTCTGCTTCAACTTCCTAGATACTAATAACGTAGCCGAGTATGAAGCACTACTCTCCGATTTACGTATGGTGAAGCACTTTGGAGCGACCAACTTGCGAGCCTACAATGACTCCATGCTTGTTGCCAACTAGGTCGGTGGCAGATTTGAAGCTCGAAAACCCACAATGATCAAGTACCTTGAAAAAGCCAATACAGCCACCTCGGCCTTCACTCGCTTCGAGATAGTGCACATTCCAAGGGAGAAGAACACCCGAGCATATGCCTTGTCGTGCCTGGCGTCGTCAACGATAGTCTCCAATTCGGGGGCTGTCCTGATAGAGGAGCTGCTGGCACTAAGCATCGAAGAGCAAACCCCTTAGGTAAATGCTATTGACTATAAGTCTTCATGGATGGATCCGATCTTGGATTTCATCCTACGGCACCAACTCCCCAATGACCGCACCGAAGCCCACCGCACGCGAACATGCGTGGCACACTTCGCAGTCATTGATGGTGGGCTATTTAGGTGCTCTCTCTCGACCCCACTGTTGATGTGCTTATTCCCCACGGAAGCCAAGCAGGTGATACAAAAAGTACACAAAGGGCTCTGTGGAAGTCACATTGAGAGGCGAGCACTCACACAGAACCACATCTGGCAAGGATACTGGTGGCCAACTATGCAGCAAGTCTGCCTCGACTACATCTAGAGGTGCCCTGAATGCCAAAAAATTTCCAACTTACATCATCAACCAGCAACGCAGCTGCACGCACTGATGGAGCCTCACCCATTTGCTCGGTGGGGGGTAGATATATCGGGCCCCTTCACCGAGGCTCATGGGAGGATGAAGTTCCTCATCGTCACCATCGACTACTTCACCAAATGGGGAAAGGTAGAGCCATTAGGGAAAATCATGAGTGAGGAAACATGAAAGTTCATCTTGCGAAGCATAATCTGCCGGTTTGAGATCCTACGCGTTCTCACAACTGACAACGGTAGACAATTTGTGAACACCGCCTTCTAGGAAAAGTGCTCAGAATTGAGGATTGTGAACCACTACACGTTAGTGGACCACCCCCAAGCGAACGGCCTAGTTGAAAATGTCAATAAAACACTTCTCCATGGCATCAAGACCCTTTTGGAACAGGGAGGTGACTCTTGGGTAGACTTCATCCTGAGCATTCTATGGGTGCACCGAACCACTACTTAGACGGCCACAAGGGAAACACCATTCCACCTCGCATATGGAGTAGAAGTAGTTATCCTGATCGAGCTATCTAGCCCGTCGTTACAAGTTGGTCAGTTTGACGAGGCGAGGAATAACCAGGCAATGCGAGAAAACCTAGACCTGCTCAAAGAACACAGAGAGCGTGCCCAAGTGAGACTCGTAGCTTATCAACATAAACTAGCACAGTATTATAACGCTCGAGTCAAGGAATACCACTTTCTCCATGATGATCTTGTGCTACGGTGAACCAGCGTAGTAGATCGTAGGGCGGTTATGGGAAAGTTGGTGCCAAACTGGGAAGGCCCGTACCGGGTAATGGAAGTGCTCGACAAAGGAGCATACAAGCTGGCGACGTTAGACAGACAGGAGGTGCCTAGAACTTGGAACTCTATAAACCTCAGAACTTTTTATCAATAAATGATCATCGATATGTTCCATCACCATCTTAATACATTGTCTAAGGGATGGTCGTCTGCTGAGAAATCATGGTAGCTTCCAAGCTCCCAAGAGGTAGGCACTCATGCTCCCTCAGAAATAGTGGTAGCCTCCGAGCTCCCATGAGGCGAGCAGTCATGCTCCCTCAGAAATGATGGTGGCTTTCGAGCCTCTAAGAAGTGAGCACTTATGCTCTTTCATAAATAAGGGTGGCTTCTAAGCCTCCAAGAGGCGAGCACTTATGCTCCCTCAAAAATGATGGTGGCCTCCGAGCCTTCAAGAAACGAGCACTCGTGCTCCCTCTAGGTTTCCAAGAGGCAAAGCACTCAGGCTCCCTCAAGGACGAGAATGGCGCCTAGGTTCTCAAAGACTGGAAACGGTCTTCATCTCTGTGAGAGGCAGGGCGTATACCTAGTCAAAGGCAAGTAAGAGCCCCCCTTCCTTAGGAAAATGGGCATATACTTGCCTACCATCACAATGCGATAGGGCAGTCCCCTAAAGCAAGTAAGAGTCCTGGACTCTCTAGGGAACAAGACGTATGTCCACACTGGAGGTGGGTTCAAACAACCATTCTATCTACTCTCGCGAACTCGCCATAAGCACACACGATGATAGCACGAAGCAAAAAAAGAAGTCCTCATTTTCATTCATAATATAAGGAACTGAACTCTGGTACAACATTCTCATGTGGCCAATGCATGTAGTTGTGAAAGTAAGTGGGACAAACTAAGGCCATGGCGACATCATAGCACCCAGCCAACCATCCCCGGGCGTCATCACTGCTCAGGTCAAGCGATTTGTAAGCAGACTCAGTGGTGACTCCCTCCCTAGGTGTAGGTACGACGGGTGACGTCAGGGCCGTTGAAGAATCGGGCACTAGGGGAAAGGGGGGGCCATCCCCACTAGAGCGATAACGGGAGTGACAGGAGCCCTTCCTTCTCCCCCATGGACTTGGGTGAATGCTGAGCCTTAGTAGCCGCACAAACCAAAGCAGTTGAAGGTAGACAATGTCCCAGAAGAGTCCGCAGGCCCTACTATTTATAGAAGAGAAATGCTTCCTCTTCCTCACTGATAGTGGAAGGTTCTCTCCCTCTCACGCATGCATTCAAGTATGGACTCATTAAACGGCAACTGTATCACACATGATCAAGCACACAGTACCATGCGAAGAAAGGTTACAAAGAAGGAGATTTTATTAATAAGCCGGGGAGGGTACAAAAGGGTTACTCATCCTCCTTGGGATGAAACCTATATGGTTGGAGGCTCAGCACCCCCTCGTTACAATACAAGCGATTCACCTTCATCAAGGCATCCCGCCACCCTTGCAGGTATGCCTACTTGTAGTCCTCCGATACGCCACCTGTCACGCCCCGAGCGCGGAAGATTACCCGGAAGTGACGTGAAAGGTCTATAACGTTCATGTCAATCAGAGTGTAGTGCATTCAACACAAAGACAGAGTGCACAAGATAGCAATAACCCAACCTTTTTTATTCATAACCATATTTCTTCCAAATAGTATGTGCTAACATTTAGTCTTCTGTTAAATAACTACAAGGTGTTTGACGGAATATCCTTTACCTTGCTGACAGGGACTGTACCGTGAAAAGGAACAAGAGAACCAGGATAAGATGCTCATGAGTTTTAAATAAGGTACGTGGTCCCAAATTCATCCACGCTAATGATTGGGCACACGATCCAGTGCAAGGCTCGGAACAAGAGATCCTGCCACATGGAAGGCAAAGGCGTTGTGATTATTACACGTGGAAAGATTAAGGATCAGATCTGCATGGAAGATTGGGCGGGAAACGTGGTTTCCATGCGCCCATCGCTTGCGGCCTATAAATAGTTACAGATTGCCCAAATTTTGATATATATGATGATGAGAGAGAGAAAAATTGAGAAGAGCATCTCTTAGAAAAGAATCACGAGAGTAATTGAGAGCTTGAAAATCAAGGAAGGAAGAGCTAGAAGGAGAACAAGTGAGAGCTGCATTCTGAGAAATGAAGCCAGAAGGAGTGCCCTGCGGTGGAAGAAAGCATAGCATCAGAATCTTGAAGTAAAAGAGAGTTTGTGATTGTCATTTCTGTAATTGACTCTTGGATCAAATCTAGAGTCAATCTGCTCCTAGATAGCTATATTCTTCCATCGTTTCGCTCTTTACTTTTATTCTTGAATTCTTTCAAGCTGTGTGTCAGCAGGCGAGGATAAAACCTCGGACAGTGAAGCTATAAAGCTCAGCGGTAGCAAGCTGTGAAGCTCAGTGGTCTGAAATTATTTCCCCAAAGCTGTGGATCAGCGGTTTGTAGGGATTTATTCCCCGAAGCTGTGGATCAGCTGATAGAAGCTGTGAATCAGCAATAAGCCACACTCAGTCTGAGTGTGGGGTGGATGTAGGCATAAGCCGAACCACCTAAAATTTCTGGTGTTGTGTGTGATTGGTTTGTCTTGTCTGCTTATACGCATGCTCATTCAGTATTTGTGTCTTTGATCCAATATCGCATAGATGAATGCATAGGATCTTTTACGGCTTACTTGTATATATTCTCTCCTGTTAGTTGAATTAATAGTTTCAATAGTCTCTCTCTAATTCTGCATATTGCCAGTCTACTGTAGATCAATTTTTTTGAGGGAAGATCTATTCACCCCCCCTTTAGATCTTAGCATCCATCTGACCCTTACACTTGGTATCAGAGCCTAACTCTCCCGTAGGGCTTCACATCCCAGAGAGTAGAGATGGATTCTAAAGGATTGATAGCTGAGGGCCACTCAACTAGTAAGCCACCATTCTTCAATGGTAGCACAGCTCTCAGCTCTCTTCTGCTTCGAAGGCTTCTCCTCTCTCTCTCTCTCTGAAGAATTTCTGCTCTATTTCTTCTTCTGTATCTTCTATTTCTTCTCACTTTGAAACTGAGAGATCTGGACTCTATATATAGGCTCGCGGGAGATGGGCGTGTGGAGAACACGTTCCCGCCCAGTGAATTTTGAAACATGCACTCTGTTGGAGGTCCACGTGTCAAAATCTGCAGGCGCGCTGTCCACGTGGCTAGATCACTTTTTGACCCTTAGTCGTGGATCACGTGCCCAATCATAAGCACTGAGAAATGTGGGACCACGTGCCTCACTTAACATTAATGAGCAGGCGTTCGAACCTGGTTCCCTTGGTCTTTTTTATCTTTAGGTTCCTGTCAAGAAAGTGAGAAGCATTTTATCAAACAGTGTGAAGTCATGTGACATATGTCTGACTACTATAAGATAGCTTAACAGAAAGTGTGCACAAGCATGGAAATGATCAGACCTTGTATTCATGGGCTTTGATACGCCCAACACATGTGCACTGACCTAATATGCTATCGCCAGCACATGTGTACCGACTTGAGTATGTTAATGCAAATGAGCACTGACCTAGATGTGAGAACGAGAAAAATGCACCGACTTGAGATGGGCACAGACTAGAATGTGCACAGACCTTTCAAGCAATCAATACAAATGTGTATTGACCTTAGCAAAGGCACAAGGCAAATGTGCACCGACCTTGTGTAGACACAAGGCAAATGTGCACTGACCTTGTATAGGCACAATGCAGATGTGTACAAACTTCATATGCTCGCTATAAAACTCTGCACCGACCTTATGCTCATTTCTACAAACAAATGCACTGACTTGATATGCATGCTGAGTAAATATGCACTGACTTATTCCTGCGAAGAACAAAGCATGCACTGACTTCTATGTGCAAAGAACAGAACATGCACTGACCTCTTCTTGTGAAGAACAAAACATGCACTGACCTTTTATGCGAAGAGCAAAACATGCACTGACCTTTACACACGATGTAGAAAATGCATCGACCATTATATGCATGAATTAGAAACATGCACAGACTATGTATACGATGTGCACTGACTCGATATGCATTCTTCATAGTCTGCTTCGACCTTTTGTGCATTTCTTCAAAACATGTACCGACCCTGTATGGATACAAGGCAGATGTGCACAGACCTTCTATATGCCTAATGCAAATGTGCATCGACCTTGTTATGCGAATGACAAAACCTGCACTAACCTCTTCATGTGAAGAACTCCGCCCCAGATATTGAACGGCCCACCATGGGACTGTCCAACCCTTGGACAGAACGTGAACTCATACGGTCACACGCAGACCATTCAACCCATAAACGGTCCAACGATAGGCCGCTTGAGGAACTAAGCGGTCCACCTTGGGCCGCTAAGCCACCTAATGGCACAGAAAGCAGAACGGTCATCCTCAGACCGTTGGAGACTCAAACGGTTTCACCTGGGACCATTCAATGGACTAAACGACCATATCATGACTGTGAAGCCCAAATCGTGCAACGCTCAGAAACTCAACGGTCAGAAATGCCTCGGGAGTCACGTTGACTCCACGGGGTAAACGGTCGGCCACTAGGCCGCCTAGCGATAAAACGGTCATACAATAGACCGCGAAACCTGCCGACAATACAGAAACCAAGCGTTGGTCTCCAGATGGTCGTTCAACTCATAGGCGGTCTGCCCACGGCTGCCGAGCCATCTAGGATGGTCTGACTCAGACCACTTCACAATGGTAGCGATCTATCACGAGACCGCTCAATTAAAACACGGTGATGTGAATGAAATGCGGTCCCCCTAAGGGCCGCTTACCTATAAGCGGCTCGTGTTAGGACCGTTTTCATTCCGAAAAATTGAGAATGGTGGGAATGGCCCAAAAACGTCAGTCCATGCCCCGATCACCCTCGGGTGATGGGGAAACAAAGGGGAAACTCATCCCCATATCCCAGAGCATTGATTGATGCCCACAAATCTCAAAACTGCGCATTAAAACGCTAGATCCGACTCACTCCCCAAAAACACAGATTTTTTCCCAAAATGTCCAAATAAGCCTGGCTCACCACGGCCTACAAAACTCGTAGAAAATGAAGTACACGAGCTAGGGAACTATCCGTCTACCTCCACCGAAGATTTCACACGCCGGGGACGCCGATCCACAAAGAAAACGCCGTTAAACCCTCGCCAGCGCCCTGAACTTGTGGCCGAGCTTCGCCGCGCCACCATCCCTCGATCCTCGACCTATCCTCGCCATCCTTGCCCCCGCGCCATCGTCGCCTCGCCCCTGCCTACCGCGGTCGACCGCTCGCGGAGAAGAGAGGGAGAGGAAGAGAGGTGAGAGAGTGAGAAAGAGAGAATGGGGAGAGAGAGTAGGTTAATGGGTTATTGTGGACGCACTTTTTATCATTTATTTATTTTATTTTATTTAAGTTTTTGTTATTTTTATTGTTGTTGGGAATGGAGTTTTCCCGGTTTATTAAGTGCGTGGGCGTGCCAGTCACCGAAGTGACGATTTATCCCTATCACTTTGCAATTAGTATTAATTCTTTCAGGCCGTAGGGCCCTTAATTTCAGCAATTAGTCACGGGTGTCCCCTCGTATGGGGGTTGTAAATGATGTCGTGACCTTTATGGCACGGTGGGATTCTGTCCCGACCAGAATCACACAATCACTTGACGAAGTCAGATCGAGCTCACTCGTGGCTCTTCAGAGCCCTGATAAATTGTCGCTTTATGACTGACACGCCCACGCACTTAATAAACCTAATAATCTAAATAGATGAAATTTAATGATCAAAAAGTACGTCCACAAGTCTGGCACGTCCGGTGGGACCCATCCACCCTTCATCTCTCTGTCGGAATTAAGGGCCCTGCGGCCCCCTTCTTGTAATACTAATTGCTCTATTTTTTTACAAATGCAGGAAAAGTCACTTCGACGTCAAGGATGGCGACCACCTTCGATTCCCAGCCCGTCGAGAGCCACGTCAAGGGTGGCTACCTCGCTGTCCCCCTTAACTTCGGGAGCTTCCCTCCCGTGGTCGGCTTCCCCAACTTCCTTGGGGTGGCCTTTGTCAACCTGTTGGACGTGGCGGCGTCCGATGTGTCCAAGACTAGCGCTCCCTCCCAGGGGGCCATTGAAGCTGCCGCTGGCCGAGCTCCGGCCAAGAACAACAACGATGTCCCAGCCAAGACACTAAGCTACAACGTGCACCAAAACGTAGGCCCATCTAACCATGGGTCAGCATCTCACCAGAGGAGGCTTCGAAGAAACCACGCTGCCACCACGCCAAGGAGCCGACTCTCCAGCTCTGACAAGTCCATGGTTGTCGGGTGCATCTGAGTCCGCCTTGATGGGCAGAGGTCCGAAGCCATTCCAGACCGCATTGTGCCAACTGTTCCGATACGGAACTCATTCCAGATGCTGGAAAGGATGAAGGAGAAGGTGGCACCCGCTGCCCCAGCTGCGGCACTGAAGAATACACCGGCCCGCAAGTCGGCCAAACTGAAGCAAGTCTGGGTCCCTAGGGGAGCTCAGACCACATCACCGGCCCAAGCAGGGCCCAGCACTTTCTGCCTTGTAAGGGCACGGCGAGAAGAGAGGGTCGAGATGACGACCCTGGTCTACCAGCCGGCATTTGCTACACCGGCACTGTTGGAAAATGCACGCCGCCTGCACCACAGACGCCAACACCAAGCCGCCCGCCCAGGGCCCCCAGCTTGTTGATGCGGGACCGCTAGGTGGACTAGGACTCTAAGTAAAGACTCAAGATGTGGACTATTGAGACCAGCAAATTGACCAAGCAACTTCTTTTAGATCTGGGTGGTTTGGTAATTATATCTCTTGATTAGTAAAGATAACAGATTTTATGGCTGACTCCCCCTAAATGGCAGACTCTAATGACAAACTCCTATGACAAACTCCCCGTGAATAGATGCACAAACATTAAGAAGGAGTAGGAAAGATCTGACATAGACAATACAGATGTGTGAGCAGAGATGGATAAGTCTATGAAAGTGAAGAGAACTAAAATGGGTAACTTAGATGGCCACAAAAAAGCATAAGGAGAATGAAGATCAGACTTGCAGGCAACCAAAGGCATAGCCTCAATGGCCTCTCATAAGCCTTCTTCTTAGAGCACAGCCCCTAAAAGCAGACAACTTGTTCCAGGTGTAGTAAGGTCGTTGTTCCTTCCTTATACATCGACCTTCTAGCATAGTGAGGTCGGTGCACCTATCATATACATTGACCTACCAGTATAGTAAGGTAGGTGCTCCTTCCATAAACATCGACCTACTAGCTTAGTGAGGTCGGTGCTCCTTCAATGGACATCGACCTACTAGCACAACCAAGATATGCATTGCATCCAAGGTAAGTCTCAACAATAGTTCTGCTAAGAACATCTCAAAAGACTGACGACAGTGGCTGACCATAGTGACATGTACTAATCCTTCTGTAGTGAGGCTGATGCTCCTTTCATATGCTTCGATTTGCTAGAATAGCAAGGTCGGTGCACCTACCATATGCATCGACCTGTTAGCTTGTCTAGACTGACATTTTAGTTGTACATCAATATAACATCGACTCTACTAGATAGAGACTTAACCTTATAAAATGCCAACTAGTAGCAATAGCAAAAACACATATTCTGACATCTAAAGCAGACCATTATTTCTGACAACATTAGTTCATATTCTTCCACTAAATTACACTTAACCACAGATCAAACAAAATATCAAGCTCTCCCTCACTATGTGCAATAACTATAGTCAAGTAGCAGTTCTTTTCCCACTATACACAGATACGCAAGTATGAAATGTAAAATGTAAATTTATCACTATATGCAGGTTGGACCCTTGGTACTTGACGGAGGTCTAGCCTCTATGCATGATGTGAGTTTCTAGACAGAAATGATCTACCCTTCTCCCAACATACCATTTGATATATCAAAGGGTCATGCATGAAAGTACTTCTAATATGAATCATGAATGACTATTCAACATGTAAAATCTCATTTGGAATCGCATATGGCAGATTTTTCAAAATCACAACAATCATGATAGGATAACATCAAGTAATCCATTTTCTGGCATTTATTTAATTAGTTAAAGTATTTATATAAATTAATTGGTCATATATCTAAGTGTGGTTCTTTTGTGCTGAAATGACAAGAAAAGGTTAAAAATGGAAAAAAATATGTTATAAGAATTTTAATCCTCTCTCTCCCCACCACTGATCTCTCTTTCCCACTCACTTTTCTCTCTCTCCTTCACTCCCTCTCTCTCTCCCGCAGCTCCCCCTCTCTCTCCTTCGGGGTGTGCTCTAGCTGGGCCGCGGACAGAGGCGGGATTGGTACTGACGGATTCCTCACAGCGAGTGGAGCGCGTTGACACCCACCTTGAGGCGATTTGCGGTATGTGGAGGCGAGACGAGACGAGAGGACCGGCGGAGGTTCTTCCCTTGCATGCGGTCCGAACGACGGTATCGGCGTGAACGAGGTAGAGGGATGGATTCCTGAGCTCGCTAGGAGCATTTCCCATGCCATGCCCATCATTGTTATGTCTTCATAACATGCCCATTGTCTATTTCTCATTTTTCGTGCCATGAACATAGTCTTTATGCTTTAATCCACTATAAACATGGTCGCTGAGTTTTATAGCGTTAGAATGTTGTTGTGGATGCATGGTTTGGCAAGAAAATAAGTTTTACTGCAAATCCCATCGATGTCGGTCGATCGGGAGGCAATTCGATTTTGAACCACACAGTTTCGCAACCCAGACGGTGTAACGGTCCTTCCAGGAACCGTTACACTGGTAACGCTCCTCGTTGGATGCATTACAGTACTGTGGCGGACCAATATAGGTGCGTCATGACTTCGGTAACGACCGAACCTTCGACCGTTACAGCCCTTTGACCCTTTGTTGACCCAATAGGGAGGTTAGCCTGATGGTCTATCGTGCGACCGTCAGAGCTATGTAGCGTGCCACACTTGGTGCGTTACAGTCTGTAGTAGAAAAACTGTGGATTTTAGACGTTCGGGTGACTTTAACGGCCGTATGGGGGTGCGTCACAGCCTATGTAGCGCACCATCCTTCGACCGTCACACTCTGTAACGGGGTAGGACTCGACCGTTACACCCTCTGGCATATTAAATGTTGCATGTTCATTCTCTAATGCATTCCATATTACATATACACCATATTTAAGTTATTTTATAAAACAATGGCTTACTTTTAGATCCCAGTAGACTTACTTTCACTTTCCTTGTGATGAAACCACTAGTCGTAGCCCAGCGACCTCTAGTGTCGGCCCGCCTGGAAGAGGTGGAGGGGTATTCCCAATACACGATTTTTAAGCTATAGAGAGCATGTGTTAGGGTCCTTAGCTCGATCTATTTAATTCACTGCTGCGAGAGAGAGCGAGCCATCCCGTGACCTGACCCGGGCACGAGGTTGAGAGTTGACCACCCTAGCTCTTTGCCGATTTCTCAACCATGCACGTCCGAACGCTTCCCTCGCTAAGGGACAATCGCGAGCTTGCTAGAGTCCTTGGTGTGCATTTCACCTCGGTGTCGCGTCCGCGTCCGTCGTCCAGCATCAAGGAGTATGGTGATGTGGAGGGTTTTGTGGATATGGATGTGGAGGTGGTGGGCTACATGAATGAACGGGATGAATGGGTGGCGGGCGGACGACGTCCATTTGATCATTGAAACTCATCAAATCATCTTGCTCACTTATATTCATGATTCCATTTGCACTTCTATTCTCCTTCCAGTCTTTCTCCATTTTAGTTATTTCCTTCATGAATGCTTGAAGAGAATGGACTTGGGGGGGAGGAGGCCGCAGACTTGAGACCCTCTTCAATTGCTCCTCTATTTTAGTGATTTTATCAATGAGGATTTGATAGCGGGGATACACTTGTGAAATAGAGGGTTGGCCTTAGAACCTCAGAGGGGCTTCATATGAAGGCCATGGAACATGGAAGGGCAGACCCATAAAAGGACTCGGTTGGACCAGGGCCTTGTGGTCGCGTGGGAGGATGAATGGAAGAAGGTGGGTGATGGGCCACCCGAGAGAGAGTGGAAGGAGGATGGGAAGAAGAAACTACACCCTCAACAACAACCTTAAGGGGTTGGATTTGTTAAGGGGTGAGATGATCTAATGTATGTAAGACTTGGGAGACCTTCTCATCATGTGGAGGAGATGATTCTGTGGGAGTAGTGTCTCACGATCGTTGTGAGGGATCATGAAATCGTGAATTGCCCATGGGGTGGGCAAAACCATGAGAATTAGGATGGAATCCCTTATGATGGTTGTGGTAAGAACCATAGATTTGAGGATTATAAGATGTGCCTGGTTGACCAACCTCATGATTATATATATGATTAGACATGTTAATTTGATTATCAAAGTGAAACATTATGCAAGGCAAACAATATTCAATCAACTCAACTTTTCAAAGATATCAAACAAGTGAATGTTTATGCTTGGTTTTAGTTATCCCTTGATGTGAATTAAATGATTTTACAAAGCTTATGCAATTCACTCAAGATAGAAACCTAGTTTCGATATGGTTCAACTATGGTGCCAACTAGGTAAACTCTCTCACCACGTATAGGCCAACTAAACCCGGGAAACTTGCTACGCCAGGTGTGTCGTTGGAGGAGGGCACAGGCGTGCCGTTGAAGGGGTTGTGCACTGCTGAAGCCCTGCAGAGTCCCCACCTGCTGCAGCACTGGTCCCCACTACAGCTCGGAGTTCCAGGTGGCCCACCTTATATTGCTGGAAAGCTCTTCCAGTCCGCTTCGTCAGCGATGTGATCCCACCCTCATCCGAATTTGGGGCTGTCTAGGAGGTCCACTCTCGTCCGAGCACGCATCTGGCATCTGAGGGAAGACCAGAGCACTGGTGCAAAAGGTCCTACGTCCACACCCCAGCTCCCCTTGGTGCGCCATTTGGCTAGGACGATCCCCAACCAGTCCTCTATCCAACACAGCCAGCGGAGCATCGTTTGGAGTTCGGAGCTGTTCGTTCCAATTTTTCTCCCCCAGGTGCGCAGGTCAGTCCACTCAGAATCAATGTAGATACCCCTCCACTCTACGTCCTCTATCTCCATACTTTGACCTCCCCTGGTGGCCTTCCTGGTTGGAGATCGAAGAGGATTCATCCACGAACGAAACCGTCTTGGTCCCGCACCGTTTTGACTAAGGGAGTGCCTGTGACGGCATCATCTACCTGCTACTGTGACCTAAGAGCAGTCCCAATCCGAACAGAGCAACCCAGTTCCTGAGTCAGCCACGACCAGCGACAACACCAGACGATCCCATGAAAATTCAGGAGCCTTCCTGGGTTAGTCAGCAAAGGATTGGCACTGGTTTCGGCGTCTTCTGAGTCCGGTACAGCCCGTGGCGGCATCAACGGTGACCCACTGTCTTGCAGTTCTAGACTTGGACAGAACTGGGGAATTGCCCTCTCAGCGCGAGTTTAGCTAACCTCCCCTCCCCGCCTGACCGGCTTAGCGCCCCTCCCTGTGTGGAGGTAGTGTTTGGTTGTAATCTCAATCTCCCCTGCCCTAGTCCAACCCCCCTGTGTGGGGAGTAGTGCATGTACTATTGAACAGTGGAAGCTTCATCGGCGCAGTGTGCGGGGAACCCACACTTCCCCGCTCGCCCTCGTCTCCGAACGGGGTTAGTTTCTTCAAGCCAATCGGGTAAGCTCTACACCTTGCTCATTTTCTAGTGCTTGTTCATCTAATATCTACGGAATTACTCTGCTGAGCGAGAGAGAGAGTGCCTAACCCCGGAGTGTTCTACTTCCGAGCGGTCACCGTGGGTTGAGAGAGAGAGAGAGAGAGGGACCTAGTGCCCCAATTGGCACCCGGCCAGCCCTTGAAGTGTGGGCTTCGTACCCTTGGGAGGGC
>JANBPO010006073.1:0-20203 GCA_024336825.1 Amorphophallus titanum
ATACCAACCCCATTTTCCCTTTTTCTTTTCTTCTTCTTCCTCCTTTCTTCCCGTTGGAGTGCCCTCCCCAACCGCGGCATCCTTCCTCCCCGAACGATTGAGACGCGGCCCCTTCCACTCCGACAGTGGCGTGGCGACAGCGACGGCGACGGCGATGAGGCAGCGGTGGGAGCGTGCTTTTCACGGCGAGAGGCAGGGGAACTGAGGGTTTAAAAGCTTCTTCTTGCGATTGGTGGCTATCTGGTGGAGCTCGTGCTTGATAGAGGTAGGGGGACGAATTCCCATGCTCTTGTTTGCATTTCCTGCGATTTGTAGGCCGGGGAGAGGCCGAGTGGGGTGTTTTTGAGCCAGGAGGGAAAATTGCCATGATTAGGGTGGAGTGCCGGATCCGTCGTTTCATGAGGTTTCGGACTGAATCGGGGCTTTAGATGCATGCTATGGGGGTTGGGGGAGCTTCCCCCTTGTTTTCCCCATCATCAGGGGATGGTCAGGGCGTGGATCGGTATTTTGGGATTCTTCCAACTGGTCCTATTCTCGGGCGAGTGTAGCAGTCGTTCCAGAGACCGCCACATGTCTTGAGCGACCGAGAGTAGGACTGCTTCAGGACACTATTTTGTCGGCAACTCAGGTGGCCCAATATTGGACCGCTACGCTCCGGTTAGCGGACGCACGATAAACCACTAACCCTCGGTTAGTGACCGTTCTTCAACCTCCAACCCTATTCTCTGACTGTTGTGCCCTCGGGGTGCGTGTTTTGACTGTTGGGAGTCACGTGTCCCGTGGCGGCCGTAGGTGCGACCGCTAAGGACGCCTCGCGGTCCAAGGTAGGACCGTTTGTCTGGGATAGCGGCCTTACGATAGACCGCTACGTCTGTCGTGACTCGCCATCGAGCAGCCCAAGATTGGACCGCTAGAGTCGGTGTGGTGGCCTAGTGTAGGTCCGCCTGACCGTTCTGGCGGCCCAGTGTAGGACCGCCATTCCCTGGGCTGCCCGAGTTGGTTGCAGTCCTGTTTTACTTCATTCCGTGGTTTCTGTAAGTCGGTTATTACCTCCGATGACACGTCCACTAGTCGTAGCTTTCTTACGGCATGCGCGTGCTGACCCACCGGGGAGTGGTGGAGCGGCTGACCCGAGAGAGACGGTGAGTAGGATGGTTACCATAGGCCCCCCGCGTAGAGTCGAGTCTGGGCTTAGGGGGAATTACCAGCTAGAGGATAGGCCTAGGGCGTATGGTCTGAGTGTGCACACGAGGTTGGGGGCGTCGGACAGTGCTGACGAGCATGCTTGCTACTTTTCAACTTCAGGGTGCAGCATTAATGTGGTGGAGTTCGGAGTGGGAAGTTACTTTCCATTCCCAACCACTTCGTCAGATCACCTGGGCAGAGTTCGTGACTACCTTCGAGCGCACTTATAGTCTGACCTGTCTTCGTATGGATAAGGTGCACCAATTCCTAGATTTGGTTCAGGGTGAAATGACCGTGCTGCAGTATCGGAACAAATTCATCGAGTTGGGTCAATATGCACCGCATATTATTGCTGATGAAGCCTTAAAGACCGAGCAGTTTCTCCGAGGTTTGCGAGTTGAATTGAGAGTGCCGCTGCTCACTACCCGTGTGACTGTCATGGACAATGCATATCAAGCAGCAGTCATGGTTGAGCTTGATTTGGCGAGGTCTGCAGGGTTCTCTCAGTCCAGTGTTGCTCAGTTAGCTGCACCATTTCAGTAGTCTTTTCAGCCGTCAGGGCCTGGAGTTCTGTCAGTTGTGCCTACTTCCAGTGGTCCTTCGAGGCGGATGTTTAGAAAGTCCAAGAAGCGATTTAACTGTCAAGCATCTTTGGGTTTTGTGCAGCAGTAATCGACGTCTTCTGATTCCGTCCAGCGGTCTGTTTCTCCTTTTCAGCAGCGTCGAGAGTTTCCCGTAAGTCAGCTGAGACCATGTCCGAGGTGTGGTGGCAGCCATCCTGGTGTACCATGTTCCCTACCGGTGGTCTGCTATCGCTGTGATCAGCTGGGTCATGTTATTCGAGATTACCCGATGAAGTCTGTTCCGACGCAGTTCTCGCAGGTTACCCAGTCGCAACAGTCTCAATTTCATCTTCCTGTACCACCTCTGCCTCAATCGTCTTATTTGCAAGTTCCAGCTTCTTCCCAGCAATCTTCTGCAGCCTCTAGCTGGAAGTCGAGGATCCGGATCACTCACATCACTCGTGCAGAAGCCATTGCGTCCAATCTCGTAGAAGGTACAATTTTGATTTTGGTCATTCAGCCCGTGTTCTATTCAATTCAGGTGCCACTCATTCATTTATTTCTAAGCATTTCCTTACTCGTCTCAAGGAGTCGGTAACCGAGTCGCCCTGTGAACTGCTCATTGAGTTACCATCCAAAGATTTCATGTCCACTCCATTTTGCCTGGAAGATTCTCCTATTGTCGTCAGTGACCGGTAGTTGCCAGCAAAGTTGCATGCGCTGTAGTTTGTCGATTACGATGCGATTCTAGGCATGGACTGGTTAGAGCAATATCGTGTCGTGGTTGACTGCAGATCCAAGAAAGTCTACTTAGATGCCCTTCCTCTTCCATTCTCTTCTGCTGGGTGAGATGCCCGGTTCCTCCCCCTCCCTTTTCCTCCCGTCGCGTTCCCCCCCTGCACTCACAGTTTGGCCCACAGCTACCACTTCATTGTCTTGTTCATCGGACAAGACCTCTATCACACTGGGAACTTGCTGACCGTTGATAACTGTTATGTTCAGGCTTGTGTCTAGCGGGATCGCCAAAGAACTTGCCAGTTTAGCGAGGGCGTCCGCCTGAGCGTTCTGTCCTTGATTGACATGCTTGACACAGATGAAGTAGAATCTTGACATCAGGCGAGTTGCCAGCTAGTGGTAGGGGAGGAGTTCCTGCTTTCGCACATCAAACTCTCCTTCCAGTTGCTTTAAAACTAGCATGGAGTCTCCGAATGCTTCGAGCATCTGAATTCCCATGGATAGAGCAATCTGCAACCTGATTATTAGGGCTTTGTACTCTGCTTCATTATTCGTGCATGACTTATTTATCGAACAAGATGTGTGTACGACTTCCCCTTCTGGAGAATTCAGGACTATGCCTGCCCCTACTCTGACCCTGGCTGACCTAGTGGCCGAGGTGTCAAGTCTGGAAACACCGTCAAAATATAGCTGCCATATGGAAGGCTGTGCTTAAGCATCTTCTAAAGTTTCATCTTTAGGAAGCTCTAGTTCTAGCGGATAGTCTTCCAATACTGGATGCTTGGTAAAGAAGTGTGCGATAGCTTGGCCCTTGACAGCCCTTTGTAGTACATAGGAGATGTCAAACTCCATGAGGATCAACGCCCATGTGCCCAGGCGGCCTTTGAGTGCTAGCTGAGACATGATATACTTCAGCGGATCCTCCTTGGAGATCAAGCTGATTTCATGTGACAACATATAGTTTTGAAGCTTCTTGATGGCGAAAACCAGTGCCAGACAGATCTTCTCAATATTGGTACATTTCTCCTTAGTTCTGATTAGTCTTCGACTGAGGTAGTAGAGGGCTTGCTCTTTCGCTTCTTCATTATTCTGGGCCATCATTGCCCCCAGGGAGTTGTGTGTGGCCACTATATATAATATCAATGGTCATCCTTTCACCGATGTGCCCAGCTCTGGAGGGATCTTCAGATAGTCTTTGAGCTTGTGGAAGGCTACCTAGAAATCTTCGTCCCAGTAAAAGGGAACGTCCTTCATCATCAATTTGTAGAATGGCTGGCATCACCCCGACAGATTGCAAATGAATCACCGGATATACGCCAAGCAGCCTTGTAGAGATCTCAGCTCTAAGAGGTTCCTTCTAGAGGCTAGGGAATGGTTCCCCATTGTTTTCCCCATCACCCGGGGGTGATTGGGGCATGGAATCGGACCCCTAGGTGGGGTTTCGATGGTTTTCTATTATTTTTAGTTGACTGGTCAGGCATTCACCATGGACGGGTTTTAGGGCGGTCGCGGTTGGGCGACCGATCGCGTTCTTGAGAACGTGGTTGGCCGACCGAATGCGTTTCGGTCAGTCGACTGAGCCTTCTTGGCCGGTCGACCTACCCATTTAGGTCAACTGACCCAAGGGTTTTGGTGGACCGAAATTGGGTTTCTTGGCCAATTTTGGCCCCCGGTCGACCCAGTTGTGAGCCTTCGGTTGACCTACAGCCCCGTGGATGTCTCTGACACCCTGTGGGTACTGTGACCATATTTTTGGGTGTCCAGAGGTACCGTGTTACCTCGATTCATGTGTCCGTGTGATTTTGAGGGTATGGGAGACCCCGTAGGTTCCGAGCTTTCCTGTTTCGCTAGATCAAGTTACTGTGTCTGGGTATAAGTGCGAAGGGCTGTTCCCACACGACGTTTGCTTCTTCGGGAAGTGATTTCCATGTAGGCCATGAGTATGGGCTATGAACTATATGTTTAGTGCCCCAGCTTGGGGCTGGGGGTTTCTTGAGCTTTCCCCTTGGAAAGGGAGATAACTCGGTAGTTGTGGGTCACCGTAAAGAGTATTTGATCGTGGTTTCTGACCCTAAGGGCAGGGCAGATTGACAGCATGATGCCACATTGTACGACGGTCTAGACTAGAGTCTTGTGACTCAAGGACCGTTGAATTTAGTAAGTCTATTAGGCTATCCTGAGTCTGGTGGCCCTGAGCCACTCGGTACTAAGTGTGACTCACGAAGGGTGCATGTGTGACCTTCGGTGTTTCCTCTCTACAGAGTGTGTTCATGTTCAGTGACCCCCCACTAGTTTTAGCTTGCCTAAGCATGCGTGTGCTGACCTGCCAGGGAGTGGGTGGAGAGCTACACTAGAGAGAGACGATTTTAGGCTGGTTGTCGTAGGGCCTCCCATTGTAACGGCTTGAGTTTGGGCCAAGAGAAAACCCAGCTAGAGGGCCTGACGTAGCGTAGTCAGTCAGTGTGTGCATACGTGGTTGAGGACTTCAGACGCATGCTGATGAGCACGACCCTAATTAGACCCTTGTCTCATGTTACTATGTACGGTGTCTCTATTTTCGCTTGGGGCGAGTAGGGAGACACCTAGGGCACGGACTAAGATGTCAGTGGACACATCCAACCTTGCTTCTAGTAGGCAGGTACTCCCATCACGTGACTTGTGAATGCTCGTGACTCGAGTTTCAATTTTTCATCTGCGAGACATGGCTTTTTGGGTAGATTCCCTGTGCTTTTTTGATGTCGAGGTCTAGGGTTTTCGGTAAGGTTACCAAGATTTTTCCCTAGACGGTGTAGGGCTCACGACTGCGAGGTCGTGACTATTCCCAGATCACGTGGTCTTGGGTTGGGCCTTCATCTATGAGGACAGGCCTTCATAACAAAGTTGTCATGGTGTTTTTTCTGGCAACGTAGCCAGGGTTTCTTGTTAGTCCAGTGGTCCCCCAACTCTGAGATCATGATTTTTCTTTCTATGCTATAGGAGTAGTTTAGAAAGCTGTGATTTCAGCAGCTACCGTGGTTGCTTATGGATGTTCCTTCCGCGTTATTATTGTCATTATTGTCGTTGCTACTCCTACTGTTGTTGTTATTCCGTCAGCATTGTTCTTTATCACCGTTGTTTCATGGCAGGGTTCTGCGGGACCCCTACTGAGCCAATGAGATGAGTCTCACCCCTGTCTTTTCAGGTGTAGCGGTTTCTCCTCGAGGTTCGGAGGTTCACGTGGAGGTTCGTAGTTGCTAGCTCACTGGGCCGTGTGTGCACTCACGGTTGAGTATGTTCCTTTTCCCTATAGATTATTTTTTGTTGGACTCGGCTTTGTTGTGATGTCTCGGACCCTTTCAGATCCTTCTTCTTGGGTCCTAGATCTGTGTTCTCAGTGAATTTGGTTCCATCGTGTTCGGAATTATCTTCTAGACATCTTTCATGATTGGATCTGTGTGGTTCGGGTCAGTTTCAGAGGTCGAAACACGTTCTGTGACTTTTTTCGCGTGTTTTTTGATTCCCGCGCGTGTGTCTCGGCAAAACCTACGGAACCCTGTGGCAGGCGAACCAGGTCGTTCATCTACCCGCGAGTGGTACCGTTGGGATTGACGTTTCATGAGGATCGAGGAAATGTATTTTTCTATTTTTTGGTATTTTTTTGATTTTCTAAATTTTCCTATAAATACCCAACCCTTTTCCTTTTTATTTTACCTTTTCTTTTTCTTCTTCTTCCTTCTTCCAACCGTTGGAGAGCTCCCTCCCCACCGCGCCATTCTTCTTCCCCGGGCGACCGAGACGTGGCCCCCTTCACTCTAGCAACGGCGTGGCGGCGGCGGGGCGATCCTGGGAGTGTTCTTTTCGCGGTGGGAGGCGGGACGTGCAGTGTGCAAAAGCTTCTTCTTTGATTTCGACGATGATTCGGTGGAGCATTCGCTCCATTGAGGTAGGAGGACGAATCCCTATGCTCATCCCATCGTTCCCTCGGATTTGCAGGCCGAAAGGGAGCCAAGAGGGGCGTTTTTGAACGGGTTAGGGTAAAATCTCCATGTTTGGGGTTGTGAGCTGATCCGCCATTTTACCATATTTTTGACCGATCTGAGGCCATAGATGCATGCTAGGGGTGATTTGGGGGCTTCCCCCTTATTTTCTCCCTCTCCTATGGAGGTATGGGGACGTGGATGGAATTTTTGGGGTTTCATCACCGGTTCATCATCGGGGCGGTGTGGCGGTCGTTCCAGTGACCGCCACAAGCTGTGACGCACCATGGGGGGTGCGTTACACGTTGTGACGTGCCCAAGGGAGTGCGTCACATGGGGCTTGGTTGTCGGTAGGGCACTGGTCTCTCTGACGGTCCCACGATAGACTGCTAGAGCCTGTGACGCGCCAGGGTTCGACTGCCATAGTGGCTAGTCAACCGTTGAATCTAACCGTTGATTTTTTACCGTTGGGGTCACATGTACTGTGACGCGCCCAGAGTGGTGCGTTACAACATTGTGACGCCCCTTTAAGGGTGCGTCAGAGTTGACGTATCTCGTCTCCTAACGCACTAGGATTGGTCCATTAGGTGCTGTGACGCGCTAAGGTTAGTGCGTCAGAGCCTATTTCACCGTTGACACGTGACGCCCCAGGGTGGGTGCGTCAGAGCCTTGTGACACCCCTGTGGGGATCGTCAGAGCTGACGCGTCCCTAGCTTCTAATGCACCTGGGTAGAGCCGTTAGAGATTGTGATGCCCCGAGGGGTGTGCGTCACAGCCAGCTTCATTTTGCCTTCTGACAAAGCAGAGGTGGTCCGTCAGAGACTGTGACGCACCAGGATTGGCGCGTCACAGCCGATTTTGCACAAGGTGTTTGACGCACCTGAGTTGGCCCGTTAGACCATTGTGATAGCCCAGAGATAGACTGCCAGAGCCTGTGACGGCCCAAGGTTGGACCGTCAGGCTCGGGGAAATATCTCTTGGTGCCGAATTGTTGCCGTACATTGGCGAAAATATCAAGAGACAAACAAACCATGTCAGTTCTACCTCCCCAGTGACATCGATGAATGAACACCTTACCCGGGCCTTAAGCCTGGGATAAGGAAATAAACCTTTTCTTTGCGTTAGTACTGACCCAGTGCTGACGAATACTTCAAGAGACAAACAAACATGTCGGTTCCGCCACCCTGGTGACACCGATAAATGAACACTTACCTAGGTCTTATGCTTGGGATAAAGAAATAAACCTTTTCTTTGCATTAGCACTGACCTAGTACTGACGAATACTTCAAGAGACAAACAAATCATGTCGATTCCGCCACCCCAGTGACGCTGACGAATGAACACCTTGTCTGAGCCTTACGCCTTGGATAAGAAAATAAACTTTTTCTTTGCGTTAGCACTGACCGAGTGCTGACGAATACTTCAAGAGAAAAACAAACTATGTCAGTTCTGCCACCCCGGTGATGCCGACGAATGAACACCTTACCTGGGCCTTACACCTGGGATAAGAAAATAAACCTTTTCTTTGCGTTAGCACTGACCCAGTGCTAATGAATACTTCAAGAGACAAACAAACCATGTCGGTTTCGCCACCCCGGTGACACCGACGAATGAACACCTTACCCGGGCCTTATGCCTGGGATAAGGAAATAAATATTTTCTTTGCGTTAGCATTGACCCAGCACTGATGAATACTTCAAGAGACAAACAAACCATATTGGTTCCACCGCCCTGGTGATACCAATGAACGAACACCTTATCCGAGGCTTACGCTTGGGATAAGGAAATAAAGCTTTTCTTTGCGTTAGCACTGACCCAGTGCTGACGAATACTTCAAGAGACAAATAAACCATGTCGGTTCCGCCACCCCGATGACACCGACGAATGAACACCTTATCTGAGCCTTACGTCTGGGATAAGGAAATAAACCTTTTCTTTGCATTAGCACTGACCCAGTGCTGAAGAATACTTCAAGAGACAAACAAACCATGTCACCTCCGCCACCCCGGTAACACCGACGAATGAACATCTTGCCCAAACCCCTCTTGGGCCAAAGAGCAAATACCTCCCTTTTGACTTGGACCTCCCATCTAGGTCATTTGAATCAATAAACTCTTCTCTCTGTCCCTTCGGGTGACGAATATCGCCCCTTTGATTTGGACCTCTTGTCCAGGTCATTTGAATCAATAAACTCTTCTCTCCGCCCCTTCAGGTGACGAATGCCTCCCTTTGATTTGGACCTCTAACGTCCTTAAACGTCTACCAAAAAAATACCTTCTTCTTCCTTACTTTAATATCTACAACCTTCATGAAGATCACTTCACCCAGATCTATCATATACCATGCGGTCAACCCCAGTTCCTAAGAAATCTCACTTTCTACCCTGTCAATCCCCATCCAGTGGATCAGTGACTTCTAAAATCTGTTATGGCCAGCACAGGAGTTTTAAAATCCCTTATTTAGACTGAAGTCGAAGTATTTTGAAAGAGCTTTCCAATGCCGCCAATCTCACGTAGATTCGACATCGGCACTGATCGCAACAATGTTTCTCGCCGGATCGAGCACTGCCAAACAGTAGCTCTGGATCATGGACGATAGCTGGCGATCATCCCCGGAGTGATCTCCTCGCCTCTCGTGAAGCCGAGCAGCACGCCTCCGCCCCCGGGACTGCCCAACCAGGAATCACCGACCCTATAGCAACCTCCCGACTTCCCTGGACCACCAGTGAGGACGTGGGCCCCACGAGCGCGCATGCTTGCCTTGTCAAAGCGGCCCCAAGTGCTACCCGTCAACCTGATCGCATCACTCCCAGATCCCGTGTGTAGTCCTTTACCTCCCTGCGTGGAGTGGGCAGAAATCATCCATTCTGTAATTATAATTAATTATTGTACCGAGAGTACGAGTTCGGCCAAGATCGTGTTCCCCCATGCCTGGCGCGTGGAGGTACACCCACACCCCTCTTTAGTTGCTTGTCCCTAGTATAGTTCTTGATGCCACTGCTAGTGAGAGTGATAGGACACCTAGCTTGCTGTTTCAATCACCACTATGAGTTGTGAGTGTGAGACTCGTCCCGTGACTCGTTTCGAGCACGAGAGTGAGCCGACCACCCGAGACTCAGCACCGATTTTTCAACCGTGCAGATCGACTCATTTTCCTTGCAGGGTACAACCGTGAGCGAGTGCTTCTTGTTTTCAGGGCATTCTTGTCCCTTCGGGAGCCACATTCGGTGATGACTTGGTCGTGTAATTGCTGGTTGCGTCGTCTAGTGAGTCGTGTCATGTCGTCTAGGTCATAGGACGTGTTCACATACCAAGTCTCATAGTCGTCCCGCATCAGCCACTGAAACCATCCTCCAAGAACCTGAACGAGAAGTATAGGGAATTGCAGCTTTAATGCAGGCAGAGTCTGTGCTCGAATCGGGTAAAATTCTTTTCCCACGTTATGTGAACTTCCATGATGAAAGCATGCTTGCTAGGTTTCCTGACCTTTTAGACCTGATTAAGTTTCAAAAGTGGAAGAAATTCGAAGGGCAGCCCAGTCTGCCAATCATCAACAAGCAGCCCAGTCTGCCAATCATCAACAAGATGAAACGAGACTCTCGACTTCAAGCCACGAGTAAGAGTGCTTCGAAGAATTTGAAGTCTACCAGGCAAACACTGATGAGGAGGGAGACTTTGTCGACCTTCAACCAGCTCCACCCGAGCTTGAAGACGACAGTCAAGCAACTCTGGACGAGTTGATCGAAATCAATCTCGGAAGCAAAGAAGATTACCGCCCAACCTTTGTTAGTGCTCTTCTTAGCGAGAGAGAAAGGCAGTCGTACCGACAACTTCTAGAAGAGTTCAGGGATTGCTTCGCCTGGACTTACAAAGAAATGCCTGGGCTTGACTCTTCGGTGGCTGAACACGAGCTGGCAATACTTCCAACAGTCAAAGCCAGTCAAGCAAGCTCAAAGGCGTATGCGCCACGAGCTGGAGCTGAAAGTCAATGATGAAGTCGACAAGATGCTCGACGTGGACTTCATAGAGCCTTGCATGTACCCTGTGTGGCTCGCCAACATAGTCCCTGTTAAGAAGAAGAATGGCCAAGTCCGAGTCTGCATTGACTTCAGGGATTTGAACAAGACATGTCCAAAGGACGACTTCCCTGCCGCAATCATCGAGACAATGGTTGATATGACCACTGGTCACGAAGCATTGTCCTTTATGGACGGGCCGTCGGGCTACAATCAAATCCGCATAGCCATCAAAGACAAAGACCATACAGCCTTCTGATCTCCTAAGGGGATCTTCAACTACAAAAAGATGCCGTTTGACCTGAAGAATGCAGGTGTAACCTACCAAAAGACAATGACCAAGATTTTCGACGAGATGCTACATGACCTCGTTGAAAGCTATGTCGACGATCTAGTCGTCAAGACAAAAAGGCGGGAAGATCACTTGGTCGATCCGCGTCGAGTCTTCGAAAGGCTTCGGCAATACTAGCTCAAGATGAACCCAATGAAGTGCGATGTTGTGCCTTTGGCAGTCGTATCTCATGACTTGTGAGATGTAAGCGATGTGCCTTATTTCAGAGGTGTCGGACTTGTGTTCACTGGAGATCATGCTCGTTCTCGAGCATGTATCCGTGACAACAGTTGGACGCTGTTCCTCTGAACCCTATTTATCGTGATTTTGTATCAGTGTTTGTTGGGTTGTTCTTCCCTGCCTTGTCCTTATTGGTTCTTGAATTTCGAGGATGAAATTTCTTAAAGGAGGGGAGGACTGTAATATCCTGGATCTTTGGCGGATCGTTGTTAGGTCCTGTTCGGCTCTTCCTTGAACCGACAGCTCTTGTTGATGTCTTGGCAGCAACTTTCAGCTTCTGGTCGTCAACCTTCAGTAGGTCGACGAAGATAAGGCCCAAACAATTGGGCAGTCCAACGGTAGGGGGCATGGACCCGAATGCCACGGGCACCGCCAGGTAGCCCTCACGAACATGCACATCAACGACCTACTGGCCGAAGTGGAGGGAAGCGAATCCGTTCGTCATTTTTAATTCCTGCAAATAGGATTAACGTACAATTAGAATTTAAGAGAGGTCGTCAGGCCTCCTGCTTTGGCGTAAAGATGAAGGGAGACTGTGTCCCACTGGGCGTGCCAAGAGATTGTGGACGCATATTTTTTATTTATTTTTATTTATTTGTTAATTATTTATTGGCGTGCTAGTCACATGTGTGACAAATTTATTATGCGCTCGATCTAACAGATCAGACAATTATGGGTGATCGTGTCGGGACCAGAAGTCCGCCATACCGTAAAGGCTATGGCATTAATTACGTCCTTCCTAAGAAGGACAACCCTTGATTAAACGCCAAAGTAGGAGGCCTCGGAGGGCATTTAAATTATTAATGTGCATATAATAAATGAGCATGTAAATGACGAGTTTATTTAAATGCACGGATCAAATCCGGCAGCATCTCCCCTTAGCTTCAATTTATGCCAGGTGAGGATAGGAGACTGTCCACGTAGTGGCGGGATGGAATCCGAGCAGTGGTTAGGATGCTGTCCCTTGATGTACGTCATCGAGGAGACGTCCCAACTTGTTAATTTTCCCTAAGGGATAGAGCCGAAAGAGTTACGTATTGACGACGCTCCCTTGGCCTATTGGGGTTGTCATTATTAAATCACAATTTCGGCAGCATCTCCTCTTATTTTGGGTCATGCCAAAGAGGAGATAGGCCATCACCCACGGAGTGCCAGAATGATGGTCAGAACGGGAGAGCGCTGAGGCTCCTAAATGATGTAATTGCCTTACGGTAATGTTTGATATCTCCCTTTGGAAGCTGACGGGACTCATGCAGAGGTAGAGCCCTCCGAACTTACGGGGTTACATATGTAGGCCCGATTTGGGACAACAGAATGTAGGGGAGGTCATTCCCCATTAATTTATTCCCTGGGGTTTTAGTGGAGACTCATGGGCATCCCCAGATAAATCTAACAAGGTTGGTGGAAGTTCCAACAGGGTCTGTGGAAGGTTCTCGACGCGAGTAGCATTGAACCTATAGGAGCTCTCGGCGCAGCATGGGGTGGAAGAGATATCAGCTGAGTACGGTATTTTGATTGATTGCCGCATATTTTTAATGATGAATATTTTGGCTTGTCACACCCTAGCCCATCAGTGTGACTGCGATGAAGGTCGTCCAACACTACCTCCTCGTAGCCCTCGCCGCTGATCTGTAGTCCTGATATCTGAAATATAGACCACAAGTCCAGTGAGGTCTCTCCCTCTACTACCGCCACTATGTTCCACCAACAGTTGAAGCGCTCTGCCAGTGCTTGAATGAGCCCTGGGTAATAGGGGTACCTATATACCGCTATCGTCACTGCATACCGGATCCCGATCCTGTCCAGAAGCATCCTATAGTGGTGAACGATGCCCATAAACAACTCTATCGCACCCTAGTGGTATCTATGCGAAGAAATCACGGACCAACGACCATACCAGCTGACGACCGTCTGCCGTAGTATCCCGTCCAGGAGGCTATGATCATCATATCCCTCTCCAGAAAACTGTAGCCCTGATGGCTCTAGTACCAATCCTGTCACCCCCTCCATCTCAACTCGGTGGTGGCCATGCAGGTCCCAAGAAGCTGGACCCTGTGCTCCAACCCAGACCCCAAACTGGTCTGCACTGCTGAAGAACCCCAGGCAATCTACGCTCGGGAACTGCCTTTGTCTCTAGAAATCTTTTAAAAAACTTGAAAAGCTATAGACTGCAACTCCGTGTAGGCTATCTCTGCCCAGCAAAATAGCCCGCTCCAGCCGATGGCGCTCTCCAGCTATAGAAGAGTCCCCTTCCTCTATACTAGTGGGGATGGTGCGCTTCCTAAACTCGAACAAGTGCTGATCAAAGGGAAACTTCCTACGGTAGCCTCCAGAATGATCGCACGTATAAATGTCGCCTGTCTCGGAGAGCCTAGCCAACTCCATGGCTCCGGCTGCACTCACCCCTCTCTAACAGGACCCTCAGCCACCAAGGACCGCCCAAAGTCCAACTGGCCAATAGTGGTCGCGATGATGACATGCGGGCCCAAAGGAGGCAAGGGCCACTCGGTACTCCTCCCCTAGTGATCCTCCTCAAGGGCAACATGCCTCTGAGCTCGGTCATCTTTGCCAAATCTTGCCATAGTTGCAAAATAGTTGTGCAAGAAGGGGTGAGTACACATTATGGGTAATATGTAAAAAGCTATCATATAAAGAAAGCATGTGTACATAAGCACATATGAAGCTCCAAACATGACTACTACATAACAAATGAGGAGCTCGCGTACCATCCGCTCTTGTCTCCACCTCTGACGCACACCCCGTGGGGGGTATTTGTTGGTCGTCTTTTATTTTTCCTACGTGAAAATTTTCGTGGTCCAACAGACCGGCACGCCTGGTGGGACCTTTCCTGCCTTTCTTCTCTCTGTCAAAGAAAGTTTCTAAACTTCTTTAAGGTTCTGATCTCCCTCCTCTTCCTTTTACAGGACGGGAAGAGGAGGGTACGCATCTCTCTGCTCGTTCGAGAGCTTGTTGTGCCTCGGTGCACTTCTACGTTTGTGCTACGCACCACCAACAACAACAACCGCAACAACAGCGATGGCCGCCGTCACCTACGGCCCTCAAGTCATCATCAACCACGCCAGGATCGGATACCTGGCGACCCCACTCGTCTTCGGCGACTTCCCTGCGGTCGTCGGCTCACCCTTCTTCCTGGGCGTGGTGCCCGTGGTTGAGACTAGCACAGCCACGCCTGCAACAACAATCACTGAGGGTGTCAGGCCCTCCACTTCAGCAACTGGCCGAGTCCGCTTGGCCAACAAACCAGCTGTCGGGGGTGTCAGACCCTCGGCTTCAACCATTGGTCGGGTTCGCCTGGCCACCTCGGCACGGACTAGGGGTGTTAGGCCCTTCGTCCCAGCAACTGGCCGAGTTCGTTCGGCTGCTTTGACAACGGGCGAAGGTGTCAGGCCTTCTGCCCCGACAAGTGGCCGAGTTTTCTCGGTCAACCAGATTACCGTGGGCGCCGCTCCTGCACAACGGGGGGGGCGCCGTCGCCGCAACGGCACTAGTTCTACAGCGGCCCCCCTCAGAGGTGTTGTTCCTGCTCAACAGGGGCAACGTCACCGCCACAGTGATGCCAAGCCTATGGCAGGCGTCGCCAGCGTCGTTCCTGCTCAACGGGGGCACCGCCATAGCCACAAGGGTACCAAGCCTGCCGCGGCAGCATCTCGCTCCGGCAAGACTGTAATTGTCGGAGACATCCGCATCCAGCTCGATGGAGGCGAGCCGATTTTGCCACGGGACCGTTATGTCCCAACCATCCCCACCTCCAATCGCTTCGAACTCCTCCGACAAGTCCGAAAGGGCGGAACGAAAAAGAAGAAGCATGCCGTACCGACGGCAACCCAGGGCCCCTCGCAGCGGCCCAAGCCACGAGCTCCCCGATCAAAGACAGGGGGCAACCAAGTGGAGGAGCGCTAGCTCCACTTGAAGAAAATTTAGGTCACCAAAGAGGAGGCCTGAATTATAAGGCGCGCAAGAGCGGAGGAGCCCTTCCGCATGTCGGAGCTGCAACAGATGCGGAGTCCGACAAGCACTGAGGCCTCGACATCTCTGAGAATAAAATAAGAAAAATAAATTTTTTTGACAAATATCTTAACCCATTCTCTCTCTCCTCCCTCTCTCGAAACACACACTCTCTCTCCACCTCACGCTCTCTCTCTCTCTCCATCTCACACGTTCTCTCTCCTCTACCCCCATTTCCTCGGTTCGCGGTCCAAACAGATCCCGATCGACACGTGGGAGGTACCGACGGGACGGGCTCGACGTCAGGATCACGTCAGTACCCTTCTTCTCTCGGATCGTGGAGCATGGAGACACGTGCGAGTAAGAAGACGACGTGGCCCCCGTCGCCCGATGGGCACCGATTCGCGGTCTTTGCCACGCAAAAGGTAAGGGATCAGACTCCTCATCTCGCCAGAAATCTGTTCACGCCCTCTGCGTTGCCATCCGTCGTCATCTTCCTCATTTTCTGTGCATTTATTATTTTTGGAGTTTTTGGGGTTAATTCTCAATTTACGTGCCTCTCTCGTTTCCTGGTCCATACGGCTGCTGATCGAAGCCAGAGAGGTACCATTGGATTGGTCGCATCACGAGGATCACGTTGATGCCCACTTTTTCTCGATTCGCGAAACATGGAGTCGAGCTAGGCCAGGAGGCACCGCGTCGCCCTCTCGCCGGTTCATCATCGTATCGTCATTTTCGTCGTCATCCAGGTAGGGGGATGGATACCTTATCGCGTTAGGATACCGCCGGTACCACTTGTGCCGTGGTCCGACGCCCTTCACCTCGTATCTTGTGCATATTCCTATTCAGTGTATTTTTAATCTTTTAATACATTAAATTATCTTTTAATTGTTGAAATCAATTCCATGGGCATCGTATTTCATTTGTAGTGGCATGCTTAGGCTTGTATGATCGGTATGGGTTGGTAGGTTTAACAGGTTTTGTATTCCACCGCATCCCCCGTCGATTTCGATCGATCGGGAGGGGTTTTCAATTCCGAACTCCGGAGTCACGAAACCCAGGTGACATAATGCGCCTGCCCCGATGCATTATGGTCGTTTAACGCGCCTACCCTAGTGCGTTATATCATCAGTGTCTGAGTTTCCTGTGGATTTTCATGTTCGGGTGACTTTAACGTGCCTGCCCCAGTGCGTTATGCTCCCTGTGTGTTGAGTTAAAGGTTCGTTGCCTTTAACACCCCTGTCCCCATGCGTTATGTCCAATATGATGCCCCTGTTGAGGTGCGTTATATGCTATGGTTTCCTGTGGAGTTTAGACATTCTGGAAGGCATAACGGCTCATGGGAGGTGCGTTATGTTCATTATAACGCCCCGCTATGTTTTTTGTCGAAACCTTATAGTGGTATCAGAGCCAGGTTGCCAGTTTCATCAAATTTGGCATGAGTTTTGTCATGTTTTTATAGTTCATGTTCTTGCATAGGGCTTGATGTTCATCGCTCGATTGGGTCCCTCATGAGATGAGTAATGGTCGATTGATGCTAGGGAACTATTCCTGACATCAAGAGGATCAAAATGCACATGTTGATGCATTGTTTGACTCACTGGTGAGGTCGTATCAGCCACCTAAATCCCGACACAGTCACCGTCTGTGGCGTAGGGAGGATGGCCTGTGATCAGGGGAGAATTCTCATGGTTAGACGCGTGATGACTTGATTTAAACATGTGGGTACACAATGTGATAAGTTTATGGTTTTTCGACATAGTGACCTCCGCGGCCTTGTGCCTTGTGGATTTAGACTCATGCTCTATGCGATGAGCGTGTGTCCATGATCGGTGACATGTCAGTAGTTTCACAGCGGGTCCTTAGTTGGAGTGCCCTTTTCCCAGTAGTCGTAGCTTGCCTGGGCACGCGTGTGCTGACCCACTTGGGAGTAGTAGAGAGCTAGACCCGAGAGAGATGATTTGGAGCTGGTTTCCATAGGGCCTCTCACTGTGGTAGCTCAAGTCTGGGCCGAGAGAAAAACCAACTAGAGGGCCTGGCGTAGCGTAGTCAGCCAGTGTGTGCACACGTGGTCAGAGACTTCAGATGCGTACTGATGAGCACGACCTAGACTAGACCATTATCTTGTGTTTTGTGTATGGTGTTTCAGTTTCTACCTGGGGTGAGTAGGGAGACACCTAAGGCTGTGTTGCGGACACACGCCGCAGTACACGCTGGTGGATGAGCACACGCCGGAGCCCGAGGACGTGGACACGATGATCAAGCTATCACCTTGGTTTATATTTTTTAGCCTTGTTGGGTCCAATGTAGTCCCTGTGTGGACAATAGTAGTTGTTTATTAGGTTATTGGGTTATTGGACATTGAATGGGTCAAGAGGGATCTAGTGTGAATGGTTCTTAGGCTTGATGGTGACTCCTCCCGCTTTGTTGACCTTTCCCCTTGAATCAAGGGGAGGAAGGTTCCATTCCCCTCTCCTCTCATACATAGCCCCTTTCTTGGTCCAAGGAGGTGGTTTGCCCCCTTCCTTGACCAAGGAGGAGGAAGCCACCTTCCCTATTCCTCCCTCCCCCCTCACGTAGACAACACCCCCCTCTCTCTCTCTTGGCTGCCCTCCTCTCCCCATGCCTCTTCCTTCCATTCTATATAAGCATGTCATCGGAGTGTCCGGTGTTCGAACCTTAGAAAATCAAAATCTTATTTTTTCACTTTTCTTTAATCTATTGAACGAAAAAAATATTAAAATCTAATTAGCACTAACAAGAATCAAACCTTAGTCATCCATTTACATATAATAATATTTAACCAAATGACTTAAAGAATAATTTATTAAATTTTACTTATAATTTTTATATTAAAATCTTCATTTCGGATCGATATGAAGCGGTACATCATCGTCTCGTCCCACTTCAGATTGTGATTACATTTTATCCCGTTTCAAATCGTATCAAGACAACCGAGACGATCCGGAGATTCCGGACGACAAAAAAACTATGACTAGACTATAAAAACTTGTAAAAATCCCTACAACTTTTAGTATATTGGAGATGACACCCCATACTTGATTGAGACGCTGTAGGAAAATGACATTACTATTCCTGATTAGGAGCTCCCAGCGTTTGGCGCTAGAGTTGTGGGCGTCGAAGCTGTCGGTGGTGGTGAAGCAGGACTTATCACCGGTGTGAGTGGAACGGAAGAAGAAGGATCTGTCACGAGGAACGGCGACGCCGCCGGCGCTGGCGCCGGCTGCGGCGGCAACACTGGAGGAAGAGGAGCAGGAGGTTCAGGAGGCTGTCGCTTGACACGCCTGTTCGCGGTGGGGGCCGGAGGGGAAGAGCGTGCCGACGTCCGCTTTCTCTCACATAGCATCGACTCACAAAAGCCGCCAGGAGGGCTTCTGCCAACTGAACTGTGGTCTAAGACTACCAACGTTCCTGCTGTGGTCGTATCATGCTGGAGTACGCGTCCGTGCCCTCCATACATGTGGGCATGAAGAAGCAGCAGGCAGAGCAGTAGCTTGTTAATGAACAGAGAAGAAGAAGAAGAAGAAGGAACGGAACGAGAGCAAGAAGCAGAAGATGACGATGGCGACTCCATTGCCTCTGGGGTGTAGAGAGAGTGAGACGCCCTTTCGTGGCTATTTATTTATGAGGGGTTCCTTGGGGTCCCACAGTTGAGACTGACAGAAGTTTGGTGGACGAAAGGCAAAGTCTTCACATTTTGTAAGGTTCTAGATGGCCTCGCTTGTTCAGACTCCGATTCCACATTTCTGAATGAAGTAACGTGGAAGCTAATCGGGTCGAGGAGCAAAAGCGACTGCAAACGCCAGCCCAGAGTTGGGGAATTATTGACAACCCACTCTCCTACTCCACTAAAGACAATCCAGTGACCCAGTGGGTCATTTTATATTGGGGTCCGTTTACATTTTAGTCTCGAAAAATTAGATTTTAAAACCCACGCGTGCGTTTTTCTCTCTCTCCACTCGAAACTCTCTCTCTCTCTCTCTCTCGATTCTCTCACCCTCTCACTCTCTCTCTCTCCTACGTTCGTTCCTTCGTCCGTTCTGGGCCGTGTCAACCCCGGATTGAGGCGCAGGAGGTGTTGTTGGAACCCGCTCGTCACGAGGATCGCGTCAGTGCCATTCTTTTCGCAGATCGTGTACCGTAGGATCATGGCAGGTCGTGAGGCGTCCCGATGTCCCGTCGTCCGTTCACCTGCTTTTTGAGGATTTCACTGCGATCGAGGTAGAGGGATGGACTCCTTACTTCGCTAGGAACACTTTGGTAGCACATGCATGTCCATTGGTAGGCGTTTTCATTATTTTCTGTGTAAGTGGTATTTTGGAGGTTTTTAGGGTTTAAATGCTTTAATAATTATTTAGGGGTGGTAGATTTGAGTTTTGAAGTATGCTGTAGTTATAGAAATTTAACTATTCATCTCCCTCTACCCCTTTCCTTTTTATTTCGTGCCGATCCGGCTTGACCGGAGGGGAGTTCAGTATTAACTCGTCTCTCACATTTTCCAGGTGGCATAATGGACCCAAGGGGGTGCGTTATGCATTGCACGGCGGACAGCGTAAGGACCGCTATGTGACCAAGGTTTCAAATAGGTCGGTAGGATGTGGAGCATGACGGACTGGTCTCAGACTGCCATGCAATGTATGACGCCCCAGTCAGGGTGCGTTATATGAAGTGATTTCCTGTGAAGTTTTCTGAGTTTTTAACATTCAGGTGTCTTTAACGGACCACTCCTGGTGCGTTATAGTCACATGGCGCACCCGCAATAGTGCGTTATGTCTGGTGTGTTTTACAAAGGTTTGCTGGAGAATATAACACATGGGCTAAGGCGCGCCGTGCATTGCACGACGCCCCTGAGGCAGTGCGTTATAGTCTGCAGGTTCAAGTTTTTCCTAAGTTCAGGTGAGCATAAGGGCCCTAGGGAGGTGCGTTATACTCGTTTAACGCCCCCAACCCAGTCCATTAAACTCTGCTACTTAGGAAATGTTAGAGTTACATATTTAGCTTCCGTCTATGTTATAAATGTCCTATTTTATGATTATCGCTCGCTCCTACAATCCCGATGGAGTGCTTGGACTTTTCATGTGATGGAACCACTAGACGTAGCCCTAGACTTCACAGATGGTCAACCCACCTGGGAGTGGTGGAGGGGCATACCCGTTAAACGGCTTTAGCTAGTGCCGTGGGCCCTCGGTCC